>CM044434.1:4032985-4044363 GCA_024363595.1 Xenopus borealis | reverse complement strand
GGTACTATACCTATTATTTGCCTTTAAACTGAGTGTTCTGTCTCAGATTCTCAGTAACGCTGATTGTACTGTTTTGACAGAAAAGTTAATAATCCATTTTTGATAAAAGGTTCAGTTCTGCCATAAATCCTCTATTTCTTCTCACTTTTCTAATCATCTATCAGGCCTTCTGTTAATAAGCGCTGAGATACAGGCATTTCTGAAGTAAGTGTGAAAGTGGCTGTCATATCGATCAACACCAGCAGCTGAGTTGACAGGGATTGGTGCAATTAACAGGGAGCCGCGGTGGATTTCACTAGATACATTTGAGCATAGAGTCCTGTCCAGTGATAATAATCCATTATAGATGATACGTCCATCTGGTAGAAATAAGTCAAATATGTTGCTTAGAACTGAAAGTAACAGATTCATAATGAACCTACATTGCTTGGGTAGGTCAGTTACAAGTGAGTGGGTCGGTACTTCTCTCTGAGATAGGTTAGTTTAGATTAAAACCTTGGAATAAACTGGGCTTCAGCAGTTTAATGTCTTTAAGAGATGATGTCAGAGATTGTGTAACTCAAGCATTTGGCAGGGCTACCATATTTTAATGGAAGCTTACAGGGGGAGGAGCAGCGAGTCTGTGACTCAAGCAGTAGGTGGGTCTACTACACTCTAATGACAAGCTATAAGTGGGGCTAATACTCTCTTATGTTAAGTCACACAGTCCAGGAAGTCTGTGACTCAGTTTGTGGGTGGGGCTAGAATACTTTAATGGCAATTTACAAGGAAGAGAATACTGAAAATCAAACAATGAGTCAGACTAGAACACTCTGATGAGAGTTGACAGAGAAAGGAGGATGGAGCCTGTAACTCAAGTAGTGGGTAGTGATGGGCGAAAACGACGCAACACGCGGCGAAAACGACGCGACACGCGGCGAAAACGACGCGACGCGCGACGAAAACGACGCGATGCGTCAAAGTTGACGCGACGCGCGACAAAATCGTCCCGCGACTCGTTTCGCAAATTTTTCGACGATTCGAGAATTTCTCTAGAAATTCGCTAATCTCTAGGCGAAGTGAATCGCGGGAGATTCGCCCATCACTAGTAGTGGGAAGGACTAGAACTCCAGACATGTTAGCTTAGATTAGAACCTTGAAACAAACTAGACTTTAGCAGTTTAACATATTTGAATGATGATGGCAGACAGTGTGTGACTCAAGCAATGGGTGGGGCAAGAATACTCTAATTTAAGTGTAAACTGTATCCCAAATTTTGAGACCCTCAGGGGTGAGCCCTCGCTGCGTTGCAGAGGCAGGGTGCGCTGTGCAGTCAAAGAATGTGGGCCAGTGGTTCTGGAACAATAACTGAACTGGTTTATTATAACAAATCCGCAAGGGAAAAGTTATAAGTTAAATCAATAAATAATCAAATATACTCACAATGCAGAACAATAGAATAGTTTTCCCTCTAGTAGCACTTAAGAGGGGAATATCACGCTGTCCTCACAGAATTTCTTCAGTGTTTCTTGGGGGACTCATCTGAAATGGGACCCACGTAGGAATCAAAGTCCCTATAACCTGGCTCTTGTTCCCTATCAATTCCACAATGCCCTTGGGATGCCAATCCTTTGTAATCTCCTTGGTGGTGCCCAGAGCTGCTCAATATAGGAAACCCTACTCTTGACTTGCTCTCCTAGAGAGACTAATTGATACTGGCTTTACCATATGCTGTTCTGGGATTCCACTCCTTCTCTCTTTTACCTGGGGAAGCTGCTGGCAAAAAAACCCCTAGAGTCACATGGCTTATACTTTTATATTAGGTCCCTCTGCTACCTTGTGGCCAACCCTGGGTTAGCTATGAGTCATGCTATTCAACCAGGAATTACTTCTTGTATTAATTAATGGTCCCTATGGTGACCAGTCCATAGGTTATTACACTATAAATGATGATGCATTGATCAGTCCCCTACAGAAGCTTTCAGGGGAGGAACAGTTAGTGTGTGACTCAAGTAATTTGTGGGGCTAGAACACTCAAATGGCAGCTAATAGGGGAGAAGCAGTTAGAAAGTAATTCAAGCAGTGAGTGGGACAAATGTACTCTAATGTAGTGATGGACTAATCTATCCCGCTTCGCAGAAAAATTTGCGAATTTCCAGCAAAAAAAAAAAAAATTTGCGAAACGAGTCGCCGCAAGTTTTTGACACGCAACTCGTTTTTTTTTACGCCAGCGAATTTTCCCTGGCATTTCGCAAATGTATTTGCCGGCTGCGAATCGCGGGAATTCCCCGCAAATTCACCCGTCACTACTCTAATGTTGATTTATACAGTCTGTAAAGTCTATGATACAATCGGTGGGTTGGACTAGAATATTTTAATGGCAACAAGGGGAGGGGCAAAGCTAGAAATCATGCAGTGGGTGGTAGTAGAATACTCTGATGGAAACTTAAGGGGAAAGGAGGAGGGAGCCTTTAACTCAAGCAGTGGTGGGACTAGAACACACAATGTGAGGGACATGGAGTCTGGAATTTAAGCTGTGGGCAAGAATGAAACACCATGATAGCTACTTACCGGGGGAGCAAATAGGTTGTAATTCACTGTGGCTTGAGCTAGAATGCTATGACTACAACTTGTGGTGGGGGTTAATTTGCATCACCATTAAAAAGGATGTAAGTTGTGCAACTTTGACCACTAACATGCTCATACCTGTATATTACAAACAACACATATTTTTCATAACACAATTTATGATGTGGATGATGGAGGATGATATGGAACACAAGTGACCTCACCAAGCTTGGAAATAGTGACATCATCACTAAGCGCTGTTTATAAGGATATATATATATATACATATTATGGGTTATGTTGTGTGTTATCAATAAGTCAATAAATCACAAATATTGCATTTGGTTGTGCAGAAGAGGAGGCCTCCTAATAATAATAGAGATAATCACTGTTTGGTTTTTGTCTACCATGAAAGAATTCCTGTTTGTGACACGATAGTTTTCTTTTTCTGTCATGGGAAAACATGTTTTTTTTACAAAATGCATCAGTTAATAGTGCTACTCCAGTAGACTTATGTGCTAAAATCCATTTTTCATAAGAGCAAATGGATTTTTTTCTATTTAATTTGAAATATGTCAAGGGGCTAACCATATTGTCATTGTTTCCCAGCTTCCCCCAGTCATGTGACGTGTGCTCTGTTGAACTTCAGTCACTCTTTACTGCTTCACGTTGGAGTGATATCACCCCCTCCCCCTCAGTAGCCCATCGGCAGAACAATGGGAAGGTAACTAGATAACAGCACCCTGGTCAATATAAGAAGTGCATGCAATAATAAAAATCCATGTCCCACTGCGACTCCTCCATTTACATTGAGTAGGAGAAACAATAGCCTGTCAGAAAGCAGTTCCATAGTGCAGTACTTGCAGCACATGACCAGTAAAAATTACCTTAGATGATTATTACAACTAAAAAAAAAAATTAAATGTTGGGTTAGGAATTACATTTTACAGAGAGTGAATTATTTGCAGTGTAAACAGTGTAATTTAGAAAAACTACACCATCCCTTTGAAACTTGTCTCCGCTCAGACAAGCAACCAATGGCAAATGGCAGAAAACATGAAATATTACGAGTTAAAAAGACTCTTTCCAGCTTAATGAGCGTGAACCCCCACTGTCCAACTCTTCTGTACATTATGTGATGACACAAGCTCCCATCTGGATATTCTTTAACAAAGGTTTGGACGTGTCAGACTCTATCCAATATTTGTTTATGCACAAACAGTTTTCTGAAGGGCATTTTCTAAAGCTGCAGTCAGGCCTTGTATGATGTCTCTGTCCTAGACTGAACACACAATAACTGATGTTGCTCGGAGCTGTAGGCAAGGAGTAGATCCAACGGACACGCTTTTGAAATCTTTCCCAATACATGTTGTTTTGATCGCAGCCTTTGTGCCGGTGATCGTCAGAAATGAAATGAGCCGTCATGTTATAGGGGTTTGTGATTTTGTCACTGTACCAAGTAAACAGAATGCGGTTGTTGGAAATGTCTCTAGAGATTTTGTTTTTGTTTCCTTATTAAAGGGCCACAATATCTTCTTTTTATTTGTGTTTATTAAGAGGGAAAATGTATAATAATTTACTTTTTGTCTCCTAAGATGTCATTGCAGAGTTCCACTGTAATTTCAACTTTGCACAAGACTACATTGTTCTAAAAAAAATTAAGAAAAAATGGCAAATTATCAACACTGAACAAGATTCAATCTCAAAGTAATCTTTTCTGGATTAGAAAAACCTAGCATCAACGTATTAAAAAAACAAAACTTGATTGTTCAGGTATGAGACCTGTTATTCAGAATGCTCAGGACATGGGGTCTTCCAGATAAGGGGTCTTTTCATAATTTGGATCACCGTATCTAAAAGGGATACTGTCATGGTAAAACATGTTTTTTTCTAAATGCATCAAGTAATAGTGCTGCTCCAGCAGATTTCTGCACTTAAATCCAATTCTCAAAAGAGTAAACAGATTTTCTTAATGTTGAAATCTGACATGGGGCTAGACATGTTGTCCGTTTCCCAGGTGCCCCCATATCACAAGCACTGGACAATGTGTCTGTTTCCCTCAGCGTTACATGTAACATGGCGGCAACCATAGACCACTTGGAGCAATGCTGGCATTGCAACGCCGGCGTGATGACGTCACACTCATGTCGGAAAATTTGAATATTTAAGGACTTCCAGGTCACAGTTCGATGCCCAATTATAGCATTTGTTTGAGACATTCCTAGGTATTTGATAATTCCTGTTAACCTGTTTTCTGGACTTCTGACCCTGCCTGGACTTGGACTCTGATATTATTCTGCCTACCTTTGAACTTGATTTTGCCTGAACCCTTGCCTGTACCTTGAATCTGGACTTTATCCCTAAATCTTCCTCCTTGGTCCTGACTAGTGATGGGCGAATCTACCCCGTTTCGCTTCACCGAAAAATTCGTCGTTGTTTTCAACGCGCGTCGCGTCATTCTCGACGCATCGCGTCAAAAACGACGCGCAACTCGTTTTTTCGCATTTTCGCTGGCGTTTCGCGAGTTGCGGGAGTTCTCCCCTGGCAAATAAATTTGCTGATCACTATTCCTGACAACTCCCGCTGGGAGCAGTTAGGCCTCCTCTGACACCCCAGTTACATGACTTATGCTCTAATAAACTACAGTCACTCTTTACTGCTGTACTGCAAGTTGGTGTGATATCATCCCTAGCAGCTCCATGGTAGATATAAGAACAGCACTCAATAGTAAAAATCCATGTACCACTGCAGCTCTTTCATAGACATTTATTAGCATAAACAATAGCCTGTCAGAAAGATGTTCCATTGTGCATCACTGGCTTTTTATGAAAGCACATGAGCAGACAAAATGACTTGAGATGCACCAACACACCAATATTAAAACTAAAACAAATACACTTATTGGTTCAGGAATGAAATTTTATATGGTACAGTAAATTGTTATTTGCAGGGTAAACAGTGTCATTTAGAAATACAGCGCTACGCAACAAGTTGGCGCTATAGAAATACATGTTAATAATAAATAAAAACTACACCATAATAATAATGACCTTTAAAGGATTTCTTTGTTTTTCAAACTGTATTTTTTTTAAAACCCTAAAAAACTCTAAAACAAAACTTCAAGGCAGTGGAGGTCCTATGGAGCTGCACTGAACATTTTTCTTTTTTTCCACTCATACTATTTTCTGATTTTTCCCCTAGAAATTGACCAAAAAAACTAAATATTTTGAAATTTTCATAGTTTTCATATTTTTTTTTTTAGCTTTTCCATTTGTATCTTTTAATAAATGGCATGGCATTCATGGTTTTAGAGAAAATGTGTGGATTTTAAAAAAACTCTAAAACCTCTAAAATGAGAATGTTCATAATGGGCCTCTAGTTAAAACAAATAGGGTTGTTTTGCTAGCAAATTCTTATTTTTTACACAATAGCTTTAATTTCTTGAACAGATTTTTTTTTTTTTGTCAATTGCAAGAAAGAAATTTCACCAACTTAACCCTGGTGAGATGTTTATTAAAAAAATGCAGTTTTGGGGGCTTCACAAACCAAGGCTGAACTTCTGACAATTCATTTTAATCGATTGTTTTAACAACTTTTATATAGAGTTTTTCTTAAAATAAATTACTTGGAAGTACAAATATGGGACTTCTTTTCCCATGGTATCTGGTTTTGCTTCCAATAAGAATTAATTCTATCTTTGTTTGGATTACGTAAAAGTCACTAGTGATCTGCAGATTGAGAGAAACTGGGCACACTTTATATGTACCTGCGCCTGCGTGAATATATAAAAAATTGCATACTGAGGCAGAAGTGGGGCAAAAGAAGCCCACGAGAACATCTTGCAGAAGTCATTCTGAACCTGTTTTATCATTACAGAGAATAAGGAAATATTTTTGAAAAAGTTGCATTATTTGGAAAGAAATTAGTCTAGGGGAGATGACCTTGTCATTCAGAGCTTTCCAGATAATGAGTTTCCTCATAACAGATTCCAATATGCTTTTCTTTAAACATATGGGTCTTCTTATCTAAGTGATTCGAACATCTTGCAGAAGTCATTTTGAATCTGTTTTATCATTACAGAGAGAAAGGAAATATTTTTTAAAAATTTGCATTATTTGGAAAAAAATTGAGTATATAGGAGACAACCTTCTTGTAATTCGGAGCTTTCTGGATAATGAGTTTCCTCATAATGGATCCAGTATGCTTTTCTTTAAACATATGGGTCTTCTTATGAAAGCGATTAGAAATAGAACTTTCAACAATATGTCAGCTGCCCAGTGCCCACTTGATAAAATGTTATAGCTCTTCCAATCTCTAAAATGAGAATATTCAGAATATAGTGCCATTGTCTATGTCTCTGCCTCTGACCTTCCATAACTTTATACTCCCTGGAATGGCCACACTCTTGCACATAGAATCCACCTAATTGCATTACTCCATCCCCTTTGTTCGAATTCGAAGAATTTTTACCGCAATTCGATTGGTCGAAGATTGAATAGTAAAAATTATGTCGATCGATAAAATCGTTCGAATCGATCGATTCAAATGTCGATTGACCATTCAATCGAAATTTTTTATTCGATCAAAAATAATTAAACCCAATTCGGTAGCTTTGATCTGTGAACTAGGCAGTCGAATGAAAAATTTAAAATTAAAGGGGAAGTTCTTCGACTGTCGAAAAGTCGAATATTCAAATAGATTTTTATTCAAATTATTTGAATCATTCGATTTCATCAAATTTTCAAAATTCACTGGTCGAAGTGGTCTTTAAAAACATTCGAAAATTCAAATTTTAATCTTTTTGAAAATTCGATCGAACTTGGAATCCTTCATGTTAATTTAGTAAATCTGCCTCTTACAGTATCTCTACATCCCCAAACACCCAGATATCTATCAGCATCACAGACTGGGGACTTTATGAGTCGGGCTTCCCTAGAGAGATGCTATAACATTATATTGGTAAATGACAACTAAGAATTTTATAACTGAGTGGCTCACTGACTTTGGCTTATGAATATTATTGAGGAGAATGTTCTTAGAAACCAGAAATGGAAAACCTGAAATGAAATAAGTAATAAAAATTAATTGATTCTGTATAAACAGCCATCTCTTTGTAAGACCCAATTATCTCAATACAGATTGTATAGCCTGGGATTAATATCAAAAACATTAGCAGCAAATTTCTATACTAAACAATTCTGCTTTCTCTGGTTTAACTGTCCTTTTTCCCTGATCTCCCATCTTTTTTCCCATGAAAACAGTATAATAATGTAGAAGTAGATCTGTGATGAAGAGCAAAGCATGATGGGAAATTATCTTTGCAGCATTCCATTTTTTTGTGGTTTTAGTGGTCTTTGAAACCATGAATATGGTTCATAAAACTACGAACTCCATCAAATTTATTAAAAGATCTGAATTAAAAAAACACAAACAAAAAAAGGGCCAAACATTGTGAAAAAAAATGTAAAACCCATCCAAATTATAGTCATTTGTACAATTACTAATGGAAAAAAACAGACATGTCCAAACTAATTAAAGATGGCCCAACAGAATCCGTGCAGTTACCACTGACTTCTATAGGACCTCTACTTTTACTTGGTGCAATTTTTGAGTTTATTGTGGTTACACATGGAGGCTTATTTATTGAAGGTCATATTTTAGTGGTTTAAAGGTTTTGGAAACCATGACTAAACTCACAAACTCTAAAAATACGAATATCATTGAATTCATTAACAGATCTGAAAAAAGTGTAAAATGCGTTGTACAATGCTTGGTTTTTATTTTTCATTTAATGCATTTAGAATTTTTAGAGCTTTTAAGAAATATAGCATTTTTTCTAGATTCACAGAAAACAATTGCAATTTGATTTGTAGTAAATGGGCCCCATCTCAAATTTTAAGAATTTCATAGAAATAAAAAAACTCAAATCTTTAGTGATCTGTGAAAAAAAAATCAAATATTAGTACAGTATATAGGCCCCTAAATGTTGTTTGAAACCACATTTTAATGAATATTGGTTCATTAAAACGTTGGTTTTTGAGAATACACACATTTACCCCCTACAGCTAAGCCCTATAGACCTTATTGGTGCTGGAATGATTGGCCAACTCATTGACTTCTGTAATATCACCAGTTTTTTAATGCCATTAAAATGTCATCAATATTTCAGGTAAATATGGTATCAGGGTTATACTCATTTCACTCAAACAATGTCACTGATACGGGGGTCACATTGATTTTTATGTTACAACGTCTTCCAGCAAAAGCAACTAACAAACACAGATCTACACAACTGGATGGTATGTTGCAGAGGTGTCCAACCTGCGGTCGAGGATGGATATGAATACGGCCTAGCTTGAAATGCTTGGTTCCCGAGGAAATGTTATGTTGCAAAGGATATCGGAGTAGCCATAATAATTGCCCATTTAGTAGGAATAATAAGTCTATTTAATATCCAGGTGTCCCATATCTATCTGGTTATCCAACTAGTATTGTACTTCTTTTCTGTGCATTTTCTTTACTTTTCCAAATCAAAAGTGTTTTATTTATTTCCTGTGTGGCCCCAGACAATTTTTCTTTTTCCAATGTGCAATGTACAGTATATATGTGCACCGAAACACATAAAAACACACACAGGCACTTGCAAACAATTTTATATTCTGGCAGTTGCTCTACTCCTTTGTTGTTTATAAAATTATTAGATAAGTGCTTGTTTTTAAATGATAAATATTCTTTATTTGCTTCAGTAACTGTCCGGAAAATACATATATATTACGTCTACCTTTATTTCATTTTCCAAATGCTTTCTTTAGAGCCCAAGGTGTTTTGATGCCTACTTAAGTACTTTTGATTTATTGACTTCAATGAACTGCGTCGGAGACCCAGAGGCAATGCTATCATTTTGCCAGAACTGTTTTCTTGTTCACTGTGGTTCAGTGCCTTGTGGAAATTTCCTCCTCATTCCAAATGAACTACTCTGACCTGATCATTCTCCCCTATGCCTGATACTTGCCTATTCTCCAGTACTGCAGCATACTTTAAGAATAACATTAAGTCCAGGTTGGAGCGGGGGAAAACATTTTAATGTCTTTCTTGGATGAAAAATTCTCCAGCAGAGAAAACACTAAAGGCTACTGAAGAGAAATGGGATGGGCAGCTAAAGTTAGGCTTGTAATAAAATCTGACAACAACATAAAGTATCCTGCACAACTCTCTCCATGGAACCAAAAATTCCATACAGAAAAAAAAACCTCACACATAATAAAGCAGATGCTCAGGGGGCAACATATAGAAAGTTTTATTTCTGCAACTAAAAAAATAGAGAATTATTTAATGGTGCAGTAATTCTTAAAGAATGTAGGGGAGCGAGAGTTCCCTAATAGAATTATGTTAGTAGCACAATGCATACTCTGTGATCTAAAGGTTTCTCTTTCTGAGACATCTCTATGGTAGAAAGTCATCTTCCAAACAGAAAGATATGAATGCCAACATAAGGGATAGGAATAATCATCACATTTTGTGATATACCTGTACCTGTCTTTGGGAAAGAAGCACAGCAAGAGTTTGGATGGTTACCATTTGGGAAGCAGAAGACTAAAAAATATTACTTCCTAGGAAATTAGCCACTTTTTAGAGAGTATCTTTGTGAAAGCATTATTTGGGTGTAAATAAAATGTTATAAAAACCCAATGTTTTCCCACTTACTATTTACTATCATCATCAAATAAAGCAGTGCCAGATAAAAAACATATTGAGACAAATCAAATTTTAAAAGGAATCCCCTTTTCGTTCCAACAAATGAATAGTTTAGATTGATAATTAAAAATGAAGGGCCAGAGATATCAAAGGTTGGATTCAATTTCCTGACCACATTTATCATTTGTTTCTTGCTGCTATGCTTATTTTTCAAGCATTTTTTGACATTCTTTATTAAGAAAAAAACACGAAAAAATCCAGAATTCTAAAAGGTAGATTTAGCAGCAGTATTTCCAAATGTATTTCTCCGGTTTTTTTGTTTCCACTAGAACATTCATTTCTATCATCATCATCATCATCAACAGTTTTTATTAAAATTTTGTCAAGTTACATAAGATGCCCATAAACATATAATATTACAGCTCAAGGTTTTTTCAGAAGCCTTGAAAATTGTTGTGTAAGTGAAGTATAATAAATATTCAAATGTAGTCCAATGTTGATGACACAATTTGTTTATGCTTGTGTTGCTCCCCAACTCCTTTTACTTCTGAATATTGCTCACAGGTTCAAAAGTTTGGGGATCCCTGCACTAGAACATGCATTTCTCACATCTATCATTTTTTTTTTCAAATTACACTAGATTCCCATTGACTTCTGTAATAATAAAGCGCAGGAATTTTCCAAAAGCCTTTAAAAGAATGTAAGTAAGAGAAGTGCAACAATAAATATTTAAATTTAGTTCAATGTTGATGTCACAATTGGTTTGTATCAAGTTCAGTACCTACCAAAAAGTTTTATAGAACTGGAAGTTTTTTTTTTCAATTATATTAAGCTAAAGAGAATTATAGACCACCAATAAATCTGCCCCAGGCATGACTGTTTACCAATTTATGTAATCAAGGAGAAAAAAAATCAAGGAAAAGAATCCATAACAAATTGTGAAAGGTTTTTTTTTCAATGGTCACTAGATTTTTTAAGAAAAAAAAACAGTTTTTTGTGGCAGAAAAGTTGCACATTAAATTTTTTAAATATTTTGATACATTTTTAGTGAGACAATTTGTTTTAACAAACTGGGAAATAAATAAAGTTGGGGACAGTTTCCTTTCACTTCTAGAGAAACACAAAGGACCAATTTA
>CM044434.1:3983080-4003562 GCA_024363595.1 Xenopus borealis | reverse complement strand
AAGTTGCCAGGGACATAACCACACTAATTCATTAACTTGTGGATTTTACTGAATGTTACAGTACCTCTTGCGCCACACTTGCCTTCGCCACCTTTTTTCTAAGTCCCAAAAAACACTGGCTTCTTTTAATTTTTAAAGGGTGATACCCTGAAAAAGATCATTAAATTTTTTTGGGGCACCCTCCTTCCCCCCTACATTTCCTAACATATGGCAACTAAACTATACAGTGGGGACATGTGTAGTATAGGGTGCCATTAGTGTAGGGCATTAGAACAACTTTATTTTAGAATGGTTTCCAAGGCTTGTGTAGTGTTTTGTACTTTATGCTATATTTCCGTCCTTTGGATTTGAACTTGGCGCCCTATGCAAATTAGGCATCGCTAGCATAACTTCGCTTTGCCTGATGAATTAATGCTAGCACAACTCCGCTACCGTTCGCCTCCCTGAGCATGACTTTGGCTTTTAGTGAATTTGCGCAGCCCTGGCGAAACTATGCCTAGCAAAGTACGGCAAAGTGCAGCAAAGCCATCGCTGGCGCAACTCCGAAGGAACTGATTTGAATGATGTTGTGAGGTTGGAGGTATATTCACGGTAGGGATGCACCTAATCCAGGATTCGGTTCGGGATTCGGCCAGGATTCAGCCTTTTTCAACAGGATTCGGATTCGGCCAGGGAGGGAAATCACATGACTTTTTGGCAGAAAACAAGGAAGTAAAAAATGTTTTCCCCTTCCCACCCAAATGCAAATTAGGGTTCGGATTTGGTTCGGTATTCGGCCGAGTCTTTCAGGAAGGATTCAGGGGTTCGGCCGAATCCAAAATAGTGGATTCGGTGCATCCCTAATTCACAGGGAATTTATTTATTTATTTATTTTACAATATATATAATTGCTAGAATATATTTGAAGATATTAATATAAAACCCTTGTCTTCCATATTATTACCATCATTTATCAAAACTTGTTGATACCATCAATAAAACAAAACTAAAAAAAAAAAAAAAACAGTTCTTCCCTTTCAATGCCACCATCACACAGAACACAAGGGCAACGCTGAAGATTGGAAATCCAAACAGGTAGACATATATAGATAACAGGTAATATTTCATTAAGCATCTCCTATGAATGGTAGGAAATGGTAGGAAAATAACTACTCCAGCTACTCCAGTCACCCCCAGAGTTCTGAGAGCTCCACTCACTGGTGCAGAGATAGAGGTAAACTCAATGTACAAGTTTTTTTTTTTTTTTTTACTTAACATCATTGCGTTGATTTTGTGGGGCACCCACATCATTAAATGAAAGCCCAGCGGGGTCTAATCAAAACAAAATTATGAATTGTTTCACCAACCGTCCTTGAGAAGGTCTTACGTGTAGAATTTCTCAACTGTCAATGGCATGTGCTAATTCTCCCTGTTCTGAGGGTCAGGTATGATAATATGCTGCTGATTAAATCAGAGCCTTATCTGCCTTTAGTGGAGCTTTTTCCTCATTTATTAGAGTGCCATATACAAGTGCGTAGTGTCAGCAACAAATCACAATAGCTTTTTAGCTTCAGATGTGAAGCACCTAATGAAATGCACTCATTTAGCATGGCTAAGCACTAGTGTACAAAAGTTAGCAACTGTGAAATACACAATATATTCACAATAAACAACTAAATTCATCAATCTAAAGGCAGCTTTACGTGGGCCAATCTTGTATGGTATCAGTGGGCCAAAGATATATCATACTAGGGGTTATGCATGGTATGTAACCTTTCTATTGTTCACCATCATCTGCTGATCATCATCTTCTGACACAAGGCCTACATGGTACATGGCATGGTGCCATTTTTAAACCTGCCTAATTACAGAACCAACAGATATCCACGGTATGAAGATATTACCCCAATATATTGTTACAATGTTATAAAATACATTTTCTCAAGTTACCTAATCTCCCTAGGCATAGACAGGACCATGTTTCCTATATCGCCACCCAAAAGCAACAGCTTAGAGGGGAAGGTCCTTAGACTACTAAAGCATATGGGGACTTAGCTTACCACAGCATATGGACAAGCAAGTCCACGGCATCTTAATTTCTTTCGCAAACTAGTCAACCATTTCTTTTAAAACAAGGTTTTATTTGCACCTTCTTCTAACTAAAATGTCTGCTCCAATGCCAATTGGCTAAATAATGAAATAAATGCTAACAATAAAATAAATAGGCATAACCATTGTTCCTAAATGTTAAAGGAAAACTATACCCCCCGAACAATGTCGGTCTCTATAAACAGATATTGCATAAAACAACTCATATGTAAAACCCTGCTTCATGTAAATAAACCATTTTCATAATAATATACTTTTTTAGTAGCATGTGCCATTGGGTCATCATAAATAGAAAATTGCCATTTTAAAAAATAAGGACAGCCTCCTGGGATCCTAGGATCCAACGGTGCAAACAAACTTACTAAACAAACTATAAAGTTAGGTCGCATGAGCCAATTAACAGACAGAGTTCTGTCTTTTGCTTCAACACTTCTTCCTGTTACAGTTAGAGTTGCAGTATTTCTGGTCAGGTGATCTCTGAGGCAGCACACAGACCATCATGAAATGGTGGTTCAAGGCAAGAGATGTAAAAGGGCAATATTTACTGAAATATATATTCCAGGTAGGTAAGATTCTTTTATATGTCATTTGATTTGATATAAACTATCTGTTGCTCAAAAATTCATTTTCGGGGTATAGTTTTCCTTTAAATCAATCAGCCATTAAGGAAACTTACCTTTCTCAGTCTGGTCACTCTTCCCACCTGCAGTGCAATTGTCATTACTTTTATTTCCCTTTATTTTGCAGACATTCTCTGAGGGCACCCAAAGTCCTTGGCTCTGCAAGTTGGCAGTCGGTCCAGAAAGGAGTGAATTAAATTACCTTGTAGAGTTTCCATTCAATTACAACTTTTTTTTTTTAAAGTTTGCTTGGAACATTTCATTTAACTTTTAACAGACATAGAAAATACATTTTCAAACGCAGTTTATCTAAAATGCTGGAGTTCAGTGGATTGAACATGAATATATTGTTTGAATAAAAGCATCTTCCAAATACGGCCTTGTGTAGAATTTGTTGTAAGATGTCTATCATACTTTAACAACAACCCCTCAAAATGTATTTAAATAAAATGAGTTTGTGAAATCTTTAATCTTTTTCATGAAGAAGAATTTCAATGTATTTTTAAATTTGCAATTTCTATATGTTACCACTTTGGGTACTTGTGTCAGAGCCTCATCGCTCAATTAGCAGAGAAGTCTGGACCAAGGAAGAAGCACTAGGTTTAAAGTCCAGTACATAGTAGCCAAGGGGGTCAAGAAAGATTGTAGTTGTGTTTCAGGGTAAAGGTTCAAAGGCAGACAGACATAGATCATGGTCAGAAACAATGCTCGAGATGTGTATGGTTTCCCTGATGCCACTTCGATGCAACTAATAATAAGGTTTGAACATTTCATATGCTGATGCACCACATTAGGAAACAGCAGCCATATTACTAATAGAAAGAGAGCGCTACTGTTTGTGGCCCTTCTTATGCGCTCAGTCTAGAAGACAGTGTTTATTGCAGGATTCTGTTGAAATCTAATGTGTCCACTGGCTCGAGAGAGACTATCGCTTTCAGAATGCAACCCCAATGTTGTCAACTTAAATGATGCTGACCTTTGTAGTCTAGCAACAATTGAGCAAAGTGTGGTTGAACAGAAGAGTTAAGATCCCCTCCTTTCAGTTTTGCAACAGCTGCAGGATACAGAACTTGTTTTTTTCTAGACCATTAAAACTCTGAAAGGGCAGATAAAATGCAATTAAGAAAGCCAACATGAGGTTCCTGAGCCAGAGCAGCTTTATGTTTAAATTTTCTTCAGGCAATCAAATGTCTTGCACAATGCAAATGTCACAGGATCATGTCAGCATTCCAGATTGTCAGATGATTTGCCAACAAACATGGGGGGAAAGTGATGAGGATGCAGAGAGAAATTGTCATTATATGGAGACAATTGGCTACAAAGTAGACACATCTGTAATACCTCTATTCTTATCTTAGAGTCTTCTGCTCTCTATATGGCTTTGGTTGTAATAGGCACTTCATATCTTGCATGATTAGGAAGGCATTGTGTCACATTTAACTAAATATCTAAGAATTAATTTCGGTTTCATACAATGGTTGACATTATCGGTTATTGAGTTTTTCGTTATCATGGGAAGTGCATGCTGATTATTCTGAATGTCCTGTTGAGGTTCCAGAATGTAAAATATATCAAATATATCAAATATATATATATATATATATATATATATATATATCTCCATGGAACTCTGTCAAGCTGAGCAGGAGGTTTGCCTGAAGTTATGAACAGGTAGAAGATTGGTTGATGGGTCCATGTCAGGACAGCAAAGGTTCTTATCATGAACAGGTCACAACAAGAAGCATTAGACATTAACAGAAACGCTAGAAAACAAAAGTGAAGTTGATAACCAAGTGTTTACTGACAGGTTTTTGGGACTTTTAAGAGGTGAAACACTTGTGTCATCATGAGAGTACATGCGTCAATGTTGGATCACCTTGAAGAGTAAATGATTTTTCTACTCCACATGATGCCAGTTAGGAAGTGTCATGAATTGTGCTTGTGCATCTAGGCCAGGGCACTGGAGGAAATTTTTAAAGCATTGTTAAAGCCTCTCACAACCACATGGCCACAATAACCTTTTTGTGTGAGGAGGTTGGAGGGGGTTTCATGGAGTTGTTTTCCCTCAAACATACCTATAATATCTACCGCTTTATTTTACATGGATAGGGGAATTCACTACAGGCTTTTTTGCTGATTATTTGAAGTTGTTTATACCATACACTTGCCTTCCATCTCATTGCCACCATTTCTCTTGTGAATGAGACATGTTGACACCATAAATATGGCAACCGAGTCTGCAAAATGCACATCTTCAAGTTAATCATAAAAATCATAAAAATAATGCATTCCTTTCCTAATGCCAACACTACACATAATACAAGGAATAAATCTGACAATGGAAAGTCTATCATGGAGAGAGATATAGGATGGATCATTTTAATGAAACTATGAATGGTTGTTTTTACATGCCCCCAATAGTACCCCTCCTATCTACTATTCCATTCATCCCCAAACCCACCAAAGTTCTGTGAGCTTCCCTGAATAGCACTGACTAGCAAATGAGAAAGGCATACAAATTGAAACAAACACATTATTCACTTGGCCTTTTAATATTTACTGTTGTTGTGGCCAAAGTAGTTTGGAGATTGATGATCACATAGATCTGAGTGATTTCACTACCTCTCTAATCAAATAAAGTTACAGTACACTTACTACTAACATTGTACATGTAAATGAAGTACCCTTGATATTGGTTGTCAGCAATAGAGAAGCAGAACCATAGAAAGGTGATATCCATCCTTATGCTCCATGGTTGGATACTATAGAGCAAGGATCCCCAGCAAGTAGTTTATGAGCAACATGTTGCTATTAATGTATGACTACTTTGTGAATAATGCATAAAGTATCGGGACTGGACCGGAGAAGTACTGATACTCTGAGGAATGCTAAACCAATACAGTATCTGATGGTTCTCAGAGTAATAGGTCCCATGCCTAGCTAATACATTGTATATCCTAATGTCTATGGTTCTCTCATCATCCAACTATACCCATTAAATTGTTTTTTTAATGGTACATACTGGCATAAATTCTAAATGCATTTCCTGCTACAATCCTTGAATTCGGTAAGTGTTTTGCTGCTGGTAGCACCCTTCAAGCATTATCTCGTGTGGCATTTGGCAAAATTGTCCTTGAGAGTTTTGTTTTGTTTTTACTGTTTTCCTTCGCCCACAATAGAACAGATGATAGCCACATGGTGCGGGAATTGAAGCAAGATTTCATTTTAGATCCTTGCTTCTGTTTGAGATATTTGCTTAGGGATCTTTATGTCACTCCTGTCAAGCGGCTGCCCTGCCTAATAGAAAATAAGCGAATCCCCATGTATAAAATATTTGGATTCCGGAAGCAAGTAGACTTCACATTTCAGTGGGTTTGATACATGGCTCGCTATATACTGCCAGAGAACACAGTAGGAATAAAAGCACATATAGATTTTCTGATGTTTGGTAGAACAGAACTCTAATAAATGAGTCGTCTTCTCTTTTTCGTTTTACAAGGTTTCCTGTAATAGGGCACCATTTCCATCTGGCGTTTTTTTTAAATGTGTTGTTACCCACAATACACAATGTTGATGATTTTGTGCCTTGAGGGAGGGATCCGTTCCTGTAACAGAGAGAAAGTCAATTAAATTAAAAAAAAAAGACAGAGAATGGCAGAAGATTAAAAGCAATCCTCATTCTCTAGCTATTTATAGTGGGGGAGCATAAAAGAATGCTTATCTGAAGCACAGAAGGTTCTTTCACTGTTCTTTTATGGGACTGATAATAATTCAATTAACAGGTGAATATCTCTTTTAATGGTCGTATATAAATGCATAATCTCCAATCTGCACAAGAAGCAAAAGCTAGTTTTGTTCCTTACTCACAGGATTGTCATTGCACTGAAAGTATGAGTATCAGAATATCCTCACTTGCTAAATGGTTTTAAGATGTAGTACAGTGTTAGCCATTTGAAAAAATGTCGAAAATTTTAAGTTTGTGCTCCGTAAGCTTTCAGTTGTTGCTTATTCAGTTAGCCAATAAAAAGTATCACCAAACTTTACATTTTCTGCATTTTTGCTAAATGGTGGCACCGGACCCTTTCTTGAAACATTTTAACTTAAAGATAGAACCTAATTTCTTCTAAAATTAAAGGGAGCATAAACCCAAAAATAAAATGGTACCTAATGAAAGAAAATGTAATTCTAAGTTGCCTTTCTATCTGCATTCATTAAAAATCCAAAATGGTTTTAAAGTTACATGAAAATACAAGTTCTATTGACAGATTGAGCGTCGGTCTGCCCTAATTGTTCCATATCCATGTAACAATGAAACAATGTAGCAAATCTCATCTTTGCCTGGTTCTTTACAGGTTTGCTTATCCACCGGCTTTTGATATATTGTTTCAAAGGTCAGGTTAATCAGTGTGGAGAACAGAAAGGAAAACACAGATATTGCATTCTATAGCAAGTACATCTACACACATGACTTTAAAACCACTGAAAATATGTAATTGATGTATATTGGTAAGTTGCTTAGAACTACAGTTCAACAATGTTTTGTTCCATTTGTTAAACTTTGGTTTTGGGAATACATGCCCTTTAAGGGATGCCCCTGTGCCCTTGGGAAAGGTCATTGAATCTTCCTTGTTTAATTATAAATTGTGATCCCAACCCTCCTTTTCCCCAGTGTAATTGTGTCTTCTTGTCCTTACTGAAAATGTATTCAACCTTACCAGAAGCTATCTAATCTGTTTCCCAGTTCTGGTCTTATAAAGGACATTTTGATTGGAGGAATGTAGTAAAAAAGAATAAAAGAGAAGGAAGGAATTTAATAGAATGTTAGAAGAGTGTTCGTAAATTCTCCCTCATGACATCAGGATCTTTGGTTTAGTCTTTCTTTGCTAGCTGCAAGCTGCTTGTAGATTCCTCCACGAAGATCAAGAAGATTCACATGGGTTAACAGGTTCTTAAAGAAACCAATCCTAGTGTGTTGAGAACTACAGGTATATGATCTTTTGGACAAAACTAATGGCTTTTGAATGTGGCAAATTTTAGAGTTATCTCTGTACCCCCCAGAATCAGAAAGACTCCTTCAGGAGAAGGATATAATTAATAACTGTGCAGTAATTTTTCATTATATGCCAATGATGACAAATTTGAGTTCCTCAAGCTATTGTTTTACAACTTGCAGCAAATGGGGCTCCTAGCATCCCACCAACAACAGATGGTGTCTAAAGCAGCCAGCATCTTATAACCACAGATGAAGCCTCTAGCACCCATCATCACCAACAACTAGTGATGGGCGAATCTCCCGAGATTAGCTTTGCCGAAAAATTCGCGAATTTGCAGAGAAATTCGTGAATTGGCGAAAAATTAGCGAAACGAGTTGCGGGACGCTTTTGACGGGCGTCGCGTCAACTTTGGCTCATCGCGTCATTTCCGACGCGTGTCGCGTCGTTTTCGCTAAGCGAAATTTCGCTGGCGATTCACGAATTTATTTATTTATTTACCAACAACATATGGGGTTCTGGTTTACTGTATTTGTCCCAGGAGCACTGCATAAAATAAGTACCGGATATAGGTTTTTTTGTCTTAAGTTTGGGACTTGAAGAGAAATAGGGGCTAAACAGAAGCAAAGGCTGTGGTACTATTTCAAAAGCCAAAATCATAGGGGGCCTCCAAGGTTGGAGTATAATGGCATTTCTTTGCCATTAGAGTCATTAAGTGGCGTCAATTAATGGCTTCTGTTTCCCTTTAAGGCATTTTTGTGGCATTTTAAATCCAACACCAAGGATTGTCTCCTAATGCTGCCAGTGGCAATCATGCAAAACTGCAACACTTGAAGAGACTTGAAGAGAAATAGGGGCTAAACAGAAGCAAAGGCTATGGTACCATTTCAAAGGCCAAAATCAGAGGGGGCCTCCAAGGTTGGAGTATAATGGCATTTCTTTGCCATTAGAGTCATTAAGTGGAGTTTATTAAGGGCTTCTGTTTCCCTTTAAGGCATTTAGTGTGGCATTTTAACTCCAACACCAAGAATTGTCTCCTAATGCTGCCAGTGGCAATCATGCAAAACTGCAACACGTCACTTCACACCTGAAAATACTGTATGTCAAAGGTGAGAATCAGGCACATTTTTCTAATATTTTTTACATAATTTCCAAAGGGCATTTTTGTACATTTTGATGACACAGATTTAGCGAGGGAACAAAACACATTGGGCAAAAGGCCCAGAATCACACTGTGTCCTGTTGCCCTTGAAGGCCAAATATCCATCCATAAGGGCTTCCATGCTTTGATGACTTTACAGGTACATTATCCCACAGCCAAGAAGCCATCCCATCAGCCAGAGAACATACTGTACATTTAGGAAATTACAATCCCTCTTATCCCACAGGTAATTAACTGGAATATAAAATAATTGGCACACTACTGTCTGGGCTGCCATCCCTTGTAATATAAAGCTCTTTGTGAGTCTTGCAATTAACTCCTGATTCAAACAGCTGGGATAATACAAACAAGCAAGCAGGTCACATGTGCACCTTCCGTTCCTCCTTAAGCTCTTGCATTGTAAATAAAAAGCAGCAGTGCCCTTTATTACCTGGAATTTGCACGCTGGGAGATTTAATTGTCTTATGCTCCCTACGTTCTGCGGCTGCTGAAAACCTGTATTCCTACTGCAACTGCCTGTTTCAGATATACATCTACTTCCACCACTGGATATTGGTTTATATATCTTCAGAGCAAATTGTATCTAGATGTTTGTCTCAAAGGACAAGTCTACTAAATATATATATATATATATATATATATTCATCTTCTCAATTAAAATGTATGAGGATACATGGGGTGCTGTATTATGTCAAAGCTTCTCCCATTCTTTTCTGCCTATCTAACAACACCCATACTTCAACCAGGTCCTGCATGAGCAGTATTTAGCAACCTATTAGGTCAAGCAAATTTCTAAGAATCCTTGGCCTTTTAATGCAACCCCTATAAAATATCAGTCTCCACTTCTATTACAATGGCCATGACTACTGTCCCAATGTTCTGCACTAGACCATCATTACTGTTGTTCTAGTATTTACTTTTGTATAAGGTCAAAGTAGCATTGTAATTATAACTTTGTAAGTTTCACATTAGAATGGAAATGGAGAACCTCGAGATCTTACTTCCTCCTCCCCATAGCTAAAATGTTGTTATCTTTCATCAGACCTCAGTTGAATTCATGAAATACAGTTGCTATTGATAAAGACAGGAGAATAAATCTGTATGTGCATTTTTAGCACTAGCCTTGAATTTCAGGTCAAATGAATGAAAACTGCATAAAGCTCCAACAAATTACATATTGGCCCAACGTGTACAGACTCTATGGTATTAAAGTTGGGTTAGGTGCCCAGACCCAAACCTAAAGTCAAATGAAGTGGATCACACCATATGTGTAAGATTGGTCATGTTCTCAAAAATCCATGTTGACGGATTGAAGTAAAATAAAAACTTTATCTTTACTGAGGTTTACATTCCCATAAAAGCCTGCAAAGGCACTTGCATTAAAAAACTGTAATATTCCTCGCACAACTTATTTTGCCTTTATCTGGTAACTACTAACTTTTAATTACCAAGCACTGCAGAGCCAGAATGGAGCAAGTGGTGCACTAAGGGGCAGATTTACGAAATTCACGTGAATAGATCGAAGTTCGATCGAATTCCGATATGCAAATTTGGCCACTTCGATCATAGAATACCCAAAATTCGACTGTATCGAATAGATTGAATAGATCGAATGAACGGATATTCGATAATTCGACCATTCATTCTTTAAAATTTAATTCGACTGCCTACTTCCAGATTGAACCTACTGAATTGCAATAGAAGCCAATGGGAACCCCCGATAGGCTTCACCTGCTCGAATACCATTCGTACGATCGAACTCTTCGATTGTTTGAATCATACAAATTTTTCGAGCGGTCGGAGGAAATTTTACGTTTTTTTCCGTGGAAATCGAACCATCGTACGATTTCATCAAGAAATCGAATATCGAGGTAGAAATAGCCTAAAACTATTCGATAAGCATTCGATAGGGCTTACAGCCCTCAAATACGTGAATAATAGTAAATCTGCCCCTCAAGGTATGAAAATCGAAATACAGAAAGATCCATTATCTGGAAAACCCCAGGTCCGAGTCATTCTGGATAGCAGGGTGCCAAATCTGTATTTAGACATAGTGGGACAGATTTACTAAATTCACATGAATAATTAGAAGTTCGATCGGATTTTAATTAAATTTGAATCTTCAAATATGCAAATTAGGCAAATTTGACCATCGAATATTCAAATTCGTATTCGATGGTTGAATTACTTCCCCTTTAAATTTTTATTCTACCACCTACTTCCCCAGAACCAAGCTACCGAATTGGGAATCATTTGATTGAATTGTAGTAAAATCCTTTGAATTTGAAGGTTTTTACTTCCCTTTAATTCATATGGTCGACTTTCGAATTTTTTTCATTTTTTTTTCATTTCGAAATTCGACCAATAGTAAATCTGCCCCTAAGTATTCTATGGGTTAATGTATCCTTCTGCAGCACCTCATTACTCTTCAGTATTGGATTGACTAGTAAATGTGCCAGCAGAGTCCAAGTGAGTGCATGGAAGCATTACCTCACCCCACTCTGCTTATTATAGTGCTAGAATGTCAGGAGAAGCATCTCATCTGCCAGACCTTCATTAATCTTCTTGTAAATGAAATTCTGGACATCTTTCTCTTTCCCTTTTTTGTTTATCTTGCAAACAATATGGAGGTTGAACACAGAAAATGCTCCCTCAAATGAATAAATGATTTTACACTTTTTTTTATTTTTAAAATGAGGGGAATGGTTGAATGGAGCCATCTGAACTACAGTAGGTGAAGCTTCTCCCCTCATTACATTCTATCAAAAAATAAAGGGGTAAATGTAAAACACTGCTTTTTGACAAACATGAAGCAATTCAAACACTGAGCTAATGATGTTGGTGCTTATTTTGTACCTATTTTTTATACTATGACAAACCAATAGAAATTACAATTTAAGCAATGTTTCATTTCCCCTTTTTCCCGGTGACATCTGAAAATGAAACCCACTGTATCTCATCAGTTCAACGGGGAAGAAATACTTTGTTGACTCTTAATCCAAAGTGCAGCCTGTTTCTAGCGTTCTTACTGATCTGTTCTAAATACATTCCAAAATAAAGTTCTAAATTCTAGAGAAAATATACAGTGTTTTTTTTATTTCCCCAAACCCTAAAATTTCAAGATTTATAAAGTGTAAAAATAACAAAAGTTTATTTGTGCTTTCAAAAACATAATTCACTAAATGTGAATACTGATAAATGGGCCCCCTCATGTTTATAATATTATACATTGTAAAAATTGACGTCTTCATATCATATTTCTAGAATAGGGGGTCCCCAACCTTTTTTTCACAAATGAGCCATATTCAAATGTAAAACAGCTGGGGAGCAAAATAATCATGAAAAGTATTTTCAGGGGGTGTCAAATAAGGGCTGTGGATGGCTATTTGGTAGCCTTTGTGAGGACTGACAGTCTACAGGAGACTCTGTTTGGCAGTGCATCTGGTTTATATGCAACCAAAACTTGCCTTTCCAAGACAAATTGCTTCTTTTGGGTCACTGGGAGCAACATCCAAGGGGTTGGAGAGCAACATATTGCTACTGGTTGGGGGCCACTGTTCTAGTACATTCTTAAAATTTGCATTTGGCTCAAATAAAGATGGAATTGTTATTACTACTAATCTCTAATTGGTTAGACCTACATGTTGGTCTGGTTGTGTTCGTGCTGACCACATTTAGGGGCAAATTTACAAAATTCACATGAATGAATTGTAGTCGAATATGATCGAATTACGATCATACGATTTAATCGGATATTCGAATATACAAATTTGGCCTCCTCGATCATCGAATACCGAATTAACGAATATCCGATCGTACAAATTCATCGAGAAATCGAATATCAAGCAAAAGTATAGCCTAAAACTATTCAATAAGCATTCGATATTCGAATGCTTATTGAATTTCAAATACATTCGTAGGATTTTGGGTGAATAATAGTAAATTTGCCCCTTAATATTCTGTCTATAGGTTGGGTCAAAATCTGACCATTTTAAAGTTGGGTGGACCTAGTGATTGACCCACCTAAGGTCTCACACCTTAGAATCAGGTGGTCAGGTCAGATTTTAAACATACAGATATTATAAACTTGATTACAGCAGTTGGAACACATTTGCAGCGGCTCATTGGTGAAGGTTTTTCATCTTTATTAAATGTTTCATTTTTAAATACAGTACATTGATGCAACAAACACTTATACAGTATGTAGTTGCTGGATGAACATATGGAAGTCAATTTGAAAAAAATTGGGAGCTGTTTCACTTTTTATAGTGAAGCTGATCCTTGACCCTTTCATAAACCACTAATAGTATCACAGCCCTTGACCGTAGAGGCAGTTGCAGTTCAGTTCTCCTTGCTGCATGTGAAGGTAGAAGTTGTTATTTTCTCTCATTATCTTGATTTTTAAGGGAATTTATGATGCTCGAGTGTGACCGGTAATGAACATCACATCTGCAGTTCTCAGCAGTAATAGATCTGAGCCAACCAATAAACAGAGTCGGAACTGTGTACATGGCTGGCAGGCACCTGCTACCAATTCCATTGGTGATATAAAGATTTCTTCATCCACAAAGCTATCTCCAATACTTAACTAAATTTACCGACTTGCTGTCCTATCCTGGTTTGCTTGCTCTCCCTTTTTTATTGTATTATTTAGAAGGGAGTTTAATCAGCAAGAACTACTTCCATATGGGAGATTGAAGATGCTGTGTTGACGCACTGCTGTGAGGCAGAAGCAGCCAAGAAAACATAGCAGGATTGCCCAGGGTGGTGGGAGGGAGGAATATTGGCAGATGGAAAAAAAAGAAGCTACTGAAATTTCAGAGAACTGTTTTATGAAATAATGAAGTACATGAAAGGAAAACAGTATGAACCCTTTACTATCTTCTGCCTTAGTTGGGGCAATATTATTGTCCATCGGTTATGGGATGTGGGGAACTCACTGAATAATTTTGCATACTTTCTTGTTAGGCGTGTTTTTTTACAAAAAAAAAAAAATAGTTTGGCTTCATGGGGAGGAAAGTCAGACATCCAATCAACATAAATTAGTCATCCCTTAAGGAAAGAAAGAGAAGCGATTAGATCATTCATTCGAGGCAATTAAACACGGATCAAAATAGACAGTGATCATAGCAATTCAACTTAAATATCCTTCATTCATAAAGCAGAAAACAAGATCTGAAGTGGCTCAGATGTCAGGATAGAAGCGGCAGATTTTGGATACGGAAATCTTGTCTTGTCATCTTGTCAGAAATCATGTTTGATACAATGGTTTTAAGGCAAGGAACAAGCGCTAAGTTTAGAAGTATCAATAGGTAAAACATAAAGTCTATCCAAGTTCTTGTCCTATTGCCATTTAGAGGACAGGAAGGATTTATTGTATTTTTAGATGGCACACAGGGGACATTTTCCTGCATTAGGCATGGTAATCAAGGTGTGAAATCCAAAATGTTGTCATTGTGAATTCATTTTAAGGAATAAGATTTAGGATTGTAGAGGAGCCTATAAGTCAGTGTATCAGAATTGATTACAACAATTGAATGTAGAATAATGGTTTCCAATATTCATAAGACTAAAGAGTAGTGATGGGCGAATCTAGGCAGATTTGGTTCGCCGAAAAATTTGCAAATTTGCGCGTTGTGTCATTCTCCGCGCGTCACGTCATATTCAACACGTTGCTTAATTTTTGGCGTGCGTCACGTCGTTTTCGGCACGCATCTCGTTTTTTTTTTTTTTTAAGGTTAATTTTAGCCAGGCAATTTTTGCGGGTGTTTTGCGAATTTATTTGCCGGCGGCGAACCGCGTGAATTCAACACGTATTCGCTGCTGGCGAATAAATTTGCCCATCCCTACTAAAGAGTTAATTTATTAAGGAGTCTAAAATTAAATACTAATCAGCCTTGTTTTGTCACACTTATATTGAATACAGTTATGGGATCCATTATCTGGAAACCCATTATCCAGAGAGCTCAGAATTATGGAATGGACATCTCCCATAGACTCCATTTTAATCAAATAATTTTTTTAATTCATTTAATTTTTTCTGTAATAATAAAACAATTGATCCCAACTAAGATATCTTTAATCCTTAATGAAGACCACACAATCCTATTTGGTATAATTAATGTTTAAATAATTATTGATAGGCATAAGGTATGGAGACCCAAATTATGGAAATATCCCTTATCTGGAAAACTCCAGGTCCAAAGTATTCCACGGATAACAGGTCCTACACCTGTAAATGAAAAAAATATTGTGCATCAGTTCCTAAGCATTTTTTACCTAGTAGGACTCTGGATGATTAACTTATTTGGGAACGTCCTGTTATTCCCTAGGTTTATTCAACATGTTTAACATGTTCAACATGTTACTAAAAAGCCATTGGAATGTTTGTCCCATGGTTATGGTTATGGATTCCTGGTGAAGGACAATGTCAGAGAGATGTCATTCTTTAACATTGATATAATGATATATGTATAATACATATACCTTAATTATTATATTTCTTGCCTGGCACAGTTTGTTTTCCCACAACTTGTATTTGAGAATCCTCTGATATGTTACTTTGTTACTATTGGTAACCTTCTGGGCTTCAATTCTCACCACTATATTACTATTGTGATAGAGTGACCACAGTGAAGAAGGAAAAGCTGTGTTTTTCCTTTAATTTATGGTTATGTTGCAAATGAAATGATCAGTAGGGACTGATGCAAAAAGTATCACCTAATGTTGGATCACTGAATGGATACAGGGGTCTGTGAGATGGGGATTATATGTTTTTCAAAAACTTAAATTTTACAAAAAAAAATGTTAAAACAAAAAGTTAAAATCATTATTTGTGGTCTACTTCTAAAAAAAAGATTTTGTAAAGAGAAAAATTCTCTTTAAAATAGAGTTAGAAAGAATTTAAAATAAAATATGGAATGAGCTATTATAGTGACTGGAATTTCCTTGGCTTGGATACATCGACACAAGGCTGGTTAAAGAGACACCCGAGGGGCAGAATATTTCTCTCCAGTTTGTAATGGAGAAGGTTTAATGTACACAAAACATTATGAAATGTAAAGACCTCGGTGAACTGGAACGAAGCCGTGGACTTACTAAAGGTTATTTTTGCATAAAATGAAACTGTGAGGAGGTTGTACCTGGAGATTAGTCATACAGAGATCTGGAATATGTTCAGTGCTTTCTGAAAATTCCAGATCAATGTTGCAGTATATTTTGTATTTTTAGGAGACAGATCAGTTTCTAAATTCAGTGTCTCTTGTTTAGTGACTTGGTTGTTGATCTTTAGATTCAAACACATTAAAATGAACCAATTATTTCCCAAAATTATGTTTGAGGGAAATTGTATTGGCATGTTTTGTCTGAGCAGGGGTTTGCTACATCTGCTGAAGGTGTTTTCCACTGGATTGTATAGCTAGGGTACAAATGATAAAGCTCTGAGGGCTTATAGTTCCCCACGTAGTACTCATTTGGGGGCAGGTACTGTGTCACTAGCTGTTGTACCATTATGTCCTCTTTGGCTGATTATTTGTCACTCTTATTGTTGAATGTCTAATAGTTATTATGTTGTTGGGGGTGGTAGTCCCTGAATGGGGCTTTATGTGTTGCATGTGCTCTTTTTTATCTTCTTCCAAATTGTCCTCTGCTCTGTCTTGGGTGGGGTACAGAATAGTGCTTTCTTGAGTTTTCTGAAACTACATCTACATCCAACTTTAATAGGTTCAAGAGATACTTAAGGTAAAGAAAGAAGGCGACATGGCACTCTAGGATAAAGTAGAAAATGATGATGAGATTTGTATGAAAGAGACACAGTAGTCAGAGATTAATCTTAAAATGGACTATCTAAGCTTGACCCAAAAAAATTGGAATGCCTCCAATTTTGATACTTCATTCTCCTGTGACGTTTGTAACAATGATAAACAATCAAGTGTAGACCATTTATTCACACTTTAGTAATCAACATTAAAAGACAACATAACAGTAAAAGACAATGTCATTCCTAGATTGTATTAAAAACATCAGACCTTTCTGTTACTTCCAGCCATTAGATTTTGCATTAAATTTAACAATAAAATGACCATTTACAGGGTGACTTTTGTATCCCTTTCTACAAAGATGCCAAGTGGGTAGTGAAGGGCTGCGCATAAAAACCAAAGCAGATACTTTAGCCGAGAGCCGAATCCCACAGAAAGGGAAAAAAGCCTCTGCATTAGACAACTATATTTTCAAAATAGTCTTTTCAACTACCACAAAGCCTTTGAACTTGGTAGAATTTATGGAAAAGTGTAGCTATCAAGAGTTGTTCTGCACGTTTATCAAAGTAGGGTGTAATGTGGGTGAATGGCAAGACATGAAAGAGGACATCAGTTTGTTTCATGCTAAAATGGGTCGGGGCTTCAAAGGAAAATAAAACTGGCTCAGGTTGGCTTATAAACACTGGTGCTTTTGTTACTTGTGTACATCTTTCATGAAATACAAATAAAATACACTCCCTCCACTAAAAAAAGAAATTACAAGAGAAAAGTGACTTGCAAAACATTTTTCAGCTCATTATCAGGATAAACCACATATTAATGTGGAGGCTGATACATTATCCACCAAAACTGATGGCATTCAACACCTGAGCTCCATGTTCCCACATTCCTAACTAGTGACCAGAGCCATGGGTACAGATGTTGGATGCAATAAAAGAAAACCCTGGATTTATACACTGTTCTTGGTTGGAGTTGGCAGCGTAGCTGGGGCAAAATGTGGGGAAGGCATATTAGGGTGTGTAGAGGGGAGGGAACTGGTCATGAAGGGCATGACAGTGACATGGCCAATAGTTACCTTAATTTCTACGCATAGAAGGTCTTTTTTCCATTTTAGGCCCTGCATAGAGGATATTGGCCGCAGTTCACTCCATATACACAGCCTTGCGTGCATTCAGCAGTGTTATGTTTTTTTTAAATGAGCACTAGGACAGGTACTAGAATATTGTTGCCCTTGTGTCAGAGGTCTAAGTCAATGAGATGCAATTTTAAAGGCCCAAAAGTGCAATTCATGACAAAACAACCTGTACTATGGGTATTGTCTCTTGGTTTTGGATCTTCTGCTTCCTGTTTATTAGGCAAATCAGCTGGAGGAGTGAGGGGTCAGAGCTAGCTCTGTGTTTTTAAAAGGGGATAGAAATACTAAGAAATGTGGTTGCATTTTTTTAAATCTTTCTTAAATAAAAACAAGGAGGTGCCCATCAACAGTCACATCATAGTGAAAATGCAACCATTGTAATGCCACTGTAGTAAGCCATTCCCTTATGTACTGTAAAAGAGGATCGATACAGTAGCCCCCACCAATCAGTATAATTGCAATATCAAATGATATATTTGCTATATGTTTTTACAGTTGAAAATACATTTTTTTCTAATATAAAATTGACTAGATGTAAGCATCCCTTACCTAATGGGATTCTGATAAACATGAGTGTCTGGGTTTAAGAAGAAAGTCTTTATAACCCAGTAGAACAATTTATCTAACTGTACTCTTGCATTAAACCACTTGTCAATAACAGTTTCTCAACTGTAGATGCATTTTCAATAAAGTGTTGGTCCGTTGGATATGTTAAACAAGGAGATCAATATTATGACATGAGAGTTTAGGCTGAACAATAGTAAATATCAACCTGACTAGCCATTTAAAATATAGAGCTCATCCATTTTTACACTCTACAGTAATCATGGAGGCAGCCATCTTTTTGTTCAGTCCCCCTCTGTGCACTTTCTGTGCAATCTGTGCACTGGAAATGTCATCATAAGGTACATAGTCAACAATGATATGAGCAGAGTTGGATTGGGCCCACGGGTACCAGGAAAAAGCTGGAGGGCCACACCACACCAGGTCCGTTCCTAGTTGCGAACTATTGGTGCTCCCCATATTCCTGTTGTGGCTGTGAAAGATAAATATATATGTGGGGTGGTTGAAGGAGCTTGAGACTGGGGCATGGGGTGCAACTGGGGCAAGGAGGGCCCCTAAGTTGGCAGATCTTGTGGGCCCCAGACACCCAAGTTCAACACTGGCTATGAGCCCTGCTGCTGCACATTTGTAAAGCAATCTCTGTCAACTCTGAAGTAGTGGAGATTTTTTCAGAACTTCACTAATGCAATTTACATCCATGAGTTGCTTTGTTACCACAAGGAAGCCTTGTGAGAACATCTTACAATTAAATACAAGTTTTTGAAAATTTTATAAACTATTATGCAGATCAATATTTCTTGTCAGTCAGTTAAAAACAAAAGTGTTCACACTACGAATCAGAATAAATTGACGTTGAACAAACTGATTACACCACCATCCATTCGAGGTCATGAACATAAGCAAAGAACATGACTACAATATTAAAATATGCAACCCTCTGCAGGAGTCTACACAGCAACTGTCAGATGTTGGAAAGATCTATGCATCCTACCAGTGACCCTGGAACAGGAAACATCTACTTCTAGAGAAAGTCACCAGAGGGGTGGCTGGAATAGGAATATTAGAATTGACCTAATCAAGGGACAAGCCCAGCACTGACCTGACTTACTCTTTGCCATTCCCTGGAAATATTACTATAGACAGCAGAGTTGTTGGACAACAAAAAGCCCAGGTGTATACAAAGCTCTAAGAAATAAGAACTGACAAGCAAAATAAGTGTTTCTCATAACCTGTAATCTGGATGTGTGTAGAGGAGAACAGCCCCAGCATTCTAATAAAACCTGATTATCGAGAATGGTGTCTTTTATTTAACACATGAGGCTGTGAATTTGAATAGAAATGACAGCAGAGATATAGATCAAGCAACTCCGGATGTTGAGGATCAGGTTGCAAAGCTGCAGGTCTTTGCAGGGAGAACAGTTGATGAGGAAGATGCCAAAGGAGTCTCATTAGTGAATTTGAGTTCTGTGTTAGATTAATTAAGAAATACTTGATGAATACTGACTGGGAGTTCTGTAAATCAAGAGGAGAGGTAAAGATTATTACATGAAATTGGTTCTTTTAGACATGGTGGGGAGCACCATTTGTATGGAGGGTACTCATTCACACAGTATACAGGTTGGTGAACTTACATATACTGTATGAGATCTGTTATCCAGAAAGATACAAATTACAGAAAGTCATTCTCCCATAGACTCTGTATTTATCCAAATAATCCAAAATGCTATAACCGATTTCCTTTTTCGTGTGATAATAAAACGGTAGCTTTTGCTTGATCCCAACCAAGATATAATTAATCCTTATTGGAAGCAAAAACAGGCTATTGGGTTTATTTGATGTTTACACGATTTTCTAGTAGACTTAGGGGCAGATTTATCAAGGGTCGAAGTGAAAATTCGAATTAAGAAAATTCGAAGTTTGAAGTAATTGTTGAGTACTTTGACTATCGAATAGGCCAGAATTCAATCTGAATTGAAAATATTTGATTCCAATTGAAAAATGTGTCCATTCAAAAATCGAAGTACAGTCTCTTTAAAAAATTCGAATTCAACCCTTCGACACCTTAAAACTGCCGAATTGCTGTTTTAGCCTATGGGGGACCTCCTATAACCTTTAAGGAGCATTTTTGAAATTTTTGATAAATCTAATTTTTTGGAGGAAAGCTT
>CM044434.1:3958714-3975452 GCA_024363595.1 Xenopus borealis | reverse complement strand
CTGCAAGCTGTAAGTCCAAAGAATGTCAACCAAATAACCAAACACAGTTCTTATTTGACAATGCCATTACATTTTTCATGCTTGAATTGTTACCCAACTCTTTTTACAAGTGATTGTAGTTCATGGGTAAAAAGGCAATTAAATGCTCCCAAATGAATTCTGTTTCAGGCAAACAAGACCATTTCTCACCGCCAAGACTCTAACAAGGAACGCGACCAATGAGCGCAGCCTGATACCAGGGAATCACTCAGCCTGTAAGTGACGTTGGTTGAGAGACTGGTTGACACTTTTTTTCAGAGCTTGTGCTTAATGCAACAGATTTTTAAGGGGAAGCGAATAAATACATGAGAACTCCATAGTACTATTGTCAGCATGGCCAAGACATGGTTAAAAAAACATGAAGAATAAGAGATGCCAGTTTCCCTTTAATCTGTCATGTTGTTCTGAACATTTGTTCACCATTTCCAAGGGTAGAAAAAGAGGTGACATTCTTTATCATTTCATTCGAAGGCCCAGAGGTGCGTTGGCGGAAGAACCCATTTATAATGGTTTATTTCAGAATGAGATTCTTAGAGCCCCAAGGTAGCGTTAGTCTGTGTAAAGTCATGTAAATGGCTCATTTAAAAAAAATGAAAGAATAAAGGTGTGAAATGTTAATAACATAAATTGAAGGGAAGGAGAATTAAGAAAATTTGTATAATTGTCTCTGTCACTTATTCCAGTGCTGGAGGGGAAGGGGAGACGCACAGCACTTGTTCGAAAACCAAAGAATTATTTATTTTGCCTTTTGAAATGCAATCTGGCCAACGCTAAGTGCTTAGGGGGCCTTCTAATTGCAGTGGCTGTTGAAAGATTGCTTCCTGGGAAAGGCACACATCTGTTTGGCTTGTTATTTTAATTTGTGATCTTATAAATGTACATAGGAGCAAAGCACTTCTCGACAAATTAGCTTTTTATGTGACATGGGTCTTTTTTGTGCCTTCCCCATTCACTTGTGCCATGTAACATAATGATGGCTGTGTGGGGAATGTAACACGTGAACCAAAGTGAAGAAATAGCTGGTAGTGGGGGCCATAGTCTTGAGTATCTTGAGGATTTTCACTTGTTTGGATAAAGAGCAAATTGTAGTATTGAGTAGACTTAAAGGAGCAGAATGCAACCAAGCTATTAGAAAGTTTATTTTTTTTCCCCTAAAATATGGATAATTAAATTACAAAATAATTAATTCCCCCAACACATTAAGTGTTCTGCCATTGGCTATCCCTTGCCCTGTACCTGATCTGAGACGCAGAGTGGCACAGCAGCATTGTTGGCCATCACATTTGGCCATGCTATATCTGGTATTCAGGTTCCCCAGCACTGACTGCCATCCAAGAGCATACACAATGGAAACCAGGACCAAAACAGTTTCTAATGCAGATGCTCCTTCTTGGTGATCAATGTAGGGGAGTCTGAACACCAGATGTGATATGGTCATCTATGGTGGGATGATGGATCATTAAATGATAAAAGACCCCCCCCAACATAACATTTCCTTACCCTGTACCTGATCTGAGAAGCAGAGTAGTTCAGCACAGTCGTTGGCCATCATATTTATCACATTACATCTAGCATCCTGTTTCCCCAGCACTGAACAACAGAAACCAGGACCAGAACAGTTTCCAGTGCATATGCTTTTTCTTGGGGATCAATGTAGGAGAGTCTGGACACCAGATGTTATGTGGCCAGATATAATGGCCAACTCTGCCAGTTGCAAAACAAGGGGGGGGGGGCACATGATACAGTTGGGTATGGTAAATGGAGCCCTTTAATTCACTGTCAATATAAAATATAAAACTTGTATTCTTGGGTTGCCACTTGTATTTATATCCCCAGCAAAGGTGGAACAGAGAGGCATAGGCATAATGGGGCATGGCCTAAATATGACCAGTGGGTGTGGCCACAAATGTTCCAGTCTTGAGATGTTGTAATCTTAAAAGGAACTATCTAGGCCCCCTTCATTCTCCAGCATAATAACAAAGGTTCTTTATTGAGTGAATGCTCTGGGAGTGTGGCTAAATTACCCTGCTCTATCCATCTCCACTAAGGTTTGCAGGTACAATTTCATTGATATATTATTTTAGTCTTTTGCTGCAGCAGCTGCACATAAAGGTTATGGATTACAGTGAAAACACCCTGCAAATAATATTGAGGTAACTATTTGTTTTTAAAGTAAATATTACACATTTCAGTATATTTAGTGCATTTCCTACATAAATATTGAAAGTATTTTCACAGGATTTATGTTTCCGTCACATTACTTTGATGTGCTGTAAAATTTAATGATGAAGAACATTACGTTGGCAGTTATTAAAAAAAAAGAAACATAAATATCTGTGCTGTCAGGAATCGTTTGTGTTTGCGTTGGACGAGGCAACGGGCGGCTCAATATTTTTATTATTTTTGGGAAGCCAGAGATGGTACCACCAGCTGCAAACTCTACACACCCACATTGTCTTTCTATAATGACTGGGGATTGTTATTGTGATGCATTTGCTGTGGAGGGGACGATCGATTGCAGAGTGTGTTTAATATTAAATATATTTTAATAATAAAGTCTAATTTCTGGGTATTTAATGTTTATTACATACCAGTGCCTCACTGACTGGTAGTTTATAATCAATGCACAGACGAGTATGGTTATTACTGAAATGTCTGTAGGCACATTTATACTTCCAAAGCCAGACGGGTGTATGAGTCAGCTCTGACTTAAGTAAATGATAATAAACTTCCTACTGGTGCTTAAATGTGTTATTCTGATAAAGAGATACTACTATACATTAGAGCTAACTTCTGTAGCTTGGGTTAAGTAAAGGCTCATAATAAAGGAGGAGTATGTGGCAATGTAAATGAGGTACATCTTGGATCCATAGAGTTGCCTTTCATGAAACAATATACTGTTAAGAAGTGATGAGCAAATTTTTATCACCAGGGTTTCTCCAAGAAAATTACACCTATAGACAAGCCATATGGGTGAAAAAAATTGTTGCCCATCAAAAAAATGTTCATCCATTGACTTCAATGCATTTGGCGAAATTCACAAATTTTGGGAAAGCGAAACGGGTCAGATTCACCCATCATTTCTGTCAAGCTTTAACATCAAAAGGATCCTGCATACATGTCCATATTAGCATCTTTGCAGATCTGTTACAGTGGCCTCCAGACACGGCTCCTTTTGTACTTTAGAGTGTCAAAGTATAAGCATCTTTTGCATGTAGGTGTAATCAGTAATGATGGGCGAATCCAACCCATTTCGCTTCGCCGAAAAATTTGCGAATTGGCGCAAATTTTTTGATGCGCGTTGCGTCGTTTTCGAAATGGGATAGATTCATAGTCATTTTCAGCGTGCGTCACATCATTTTTGGCGCACATCGCTTTTTTTTGTCGCCAGCAAATTTTCAGCAGGCAAATTTTCGCTGGCATTTCGCGAATTTATTCGCCAGTGGCAAATCGCAAAATGGCTCCTAGGCATCTCGCTGCCCATCAATACTTACTGTAGCAAGTAAACAAAGGTACATGTTAGACAATGGAATAGCTGGTAAGCTAAAAGGTAGGTCCATGTAGCTGGCTGGTGGTCAGAGCAGGTGGCAAGATGAAAATAAGGTCAGGCTATAGGTCATGGCAGGCAGCATTCAATAAAAATACCATGAGAGAGACAAGGGGTCAGGCAGGAGGCAGGTTATAACAAGTCCATGAGGCAGTAAAAAGGTCAGGGCAGGTGGTAGATAATAATAAGTCCATGAGACTGTAAAGGGCTCAGGGCAATTGTCAGGCAACAACAAGTCCATGAGACAGTAAAGAGGTCATGGCAGGTGGTAGACAATAAAAAGTCCATGAGACGGTAAAGGGGTCAGGGCAGACAGCAGGAAATAACAAGTCTGAAAGGCAGCCAAGGGGCCAGGGCATTTGGCAGGCAATAATAAGTCCATGAAACAGACAAGGGGCCAGGGCAGGTGACAGGCAATAACAAGTCCATAAACCAGGTTAGGGGATCGAAACCAGATGATCAGAGAAGCAGGGACAGGAACAAATTCCTAAATCTAACACAAGTAACTCAAAACAACTGGACTCATCCGAGCAGCTTCTTCAGTTCAGGGAGTTCTCGGCATATAGACTCTTCCAACAATCCAATCACAATGGCACATTGTAACTCTTCAAAAAGGTGACATCTGAAATTCACAGAGGTGTTGATTCTGTGTAGTTACTGTGATAGGATTACCCATGTGTCATGCAACTCCTAGACACAGGTGTTACCTGTGACACTTGCATGAATGGATGTGTGAAGAGTTCTTGCAATGTCCTGACAGGTCTTTGCAATATAAATATAAGATGGGTTTAGCAAACACCTTGCTATTTCTCTATGATAGACAACAACTAAACATCAATCTCAAATATCATTCCCTTCGGCTTTCAAGTTAAACCCCTGTAATTTTGATTAGCAAGTACTTATAAAACATCCAATAACCAATGCAAGAGGGTCCTGAAAGAGACCTATGGACTGCATGTCCTACAGCACTACAGTTTGGAGAGCATTGAGTTCAGAGTTCATGTTATCATAGATTTCCTGTACAATAGTCTCCTTTACATTTACATTGCTGGTTAAGCTGCTGTACTAAAGAATATGGAAAAGAGGGATACCATGTCTGTCAGTTGTAGGCAGGAGTCAATCACTTTCTCCTTGTATCCTTTGTCTGCAGAGGGTTTGGGAATTCCTCCACCAGGATGTGTGTGGGAAGAGCAGTGATGATTTATTGTCCTGATTCCCAGTGCCTGTTTAATTCTATCTTTATCAGCAATCCCTCAATACAAATCACCAGTTCCCAGCACTTTTCTGTCTGGTAGTCCTAGAGGTGGAAACATGAAGGGAGCATCTTGTTTGTACAAGCTATGGGGATGTTCTTCTACCAATTAGGATATTAGGATTTTAGATGACCCAGTTCTGACAAGTGCAATAAAAAAGATGCCATGTCAAGTTCTGGAAAGAAAACAATAAGCAATACCAGTGAGATTATTGAGAGGGACAGTCCACCTTGGGTTCCTAGAATACCCATGTGTAGGATAGTCACTAAAAACAGTTACCTGCAACATGCTTGTCATACTTCATAGACTCGTGTTTCTGTTTATAGGGTAAGAAAACTCTACAGCAAAAATATTCTATGATCATTTAGAATTTACATTTGTAGGACATTCCATTGACTTAATCACTGATCTTTTATTCATCAGAAACACACAAATAGGCAAATCTATTTAAATTCAAAAAAATTTAGAGGTTATTTACTAAAATCAGAAAATGTCTCACTATTTTCTTAATACCACTCCAACCAAACTCCTAAACACTTTGTACCATATTTATCAATAGATTTTCACAAAAAAATCTGGTGCAGGAAATCATGAAAAAATCTGAATCCTATAAATTTTTCAGATTTGACACCCAAAAACTGCAAATTCTTTGGAATATTGCATGAAAACCACAAAATCAGATAAGAATATCTTATAGTTGTAAAAGGGGCATCTGCCATTGACTGACTACATGAACTCAGCAGGTTTGAGATTAAGTACAGATAATTTTTTTTACTTTAATAAACAACTCCCTGAATCTCAATTATTTTTCAAAATCTTTAAAAATGTAAAAATTATAACTCAGCCTGCAACCTTGTGCCTTTATATGGTCACACCCCTCAGTGACTTCTCATATCCTTATCATTTACAGTAGCGGGTATATTATTCCTTATAATACATGATTGATACTCAGAGTTCCCTGTATAACTCAGCCTGCAGCCTTGTGTCTTTATATGGTCACACCCCTCAGTGACTTCTAATATCCTTATCATTTACAGTAGGAGTACATTATCCCTTATAATACATGAGTGATACTCAGAGTTCCCCCCTGTATAACTCAGCCTCCAGCCTTGTGCCTTTATATGGTCACACCCCTCAGTGACTTCTAATATCCTTATCATTTACAGTGGGGGTACATTATCCCTTATAATACATGAGTGATACTCAGAGTTCCCTGTATAACTCAGCCTGCAGCCTTGTGCCTTTATATGGTCACACCCCTCAGTGACTTCTAATATCCTTATCATTTACAGTAGGGGGTACATTATCCCTTATGAGTGATACTCCGAGTTATCTGTATAACTGTTTGAGGCCTGCAGCATTTCTCTCTTTCTATTTCCCAGGATATTTATAACAAAAACACATGTTGTTTAATCCCTTAAATAAGTTTATATGCTTTACCATTCTGTAGACTGTTGAATTCTGACAGAATTACTGCCCAAAAAATTAAGTTTTTGACCATCAAGGTTCATTTTCCAGTAGGCCATACAATTACAAGACTCCTCTAAACAGTTGAATTATTTTCCCATAATGTTTTATAATTATATCAGTCATTTTCTCCTCTGTGGCAGCTCAGTACTGGTTATTTGCTGTCACTCCGTATACAGCCGTCTTTGGCCCACAGTTCCCCAAAGTCCTGTATCGGCAATGATTTCCCTTGATCTCCCAATTTTTCTGTTAATTAAGATGTTTTCTTGGGCCCATAGAAAGGCAACAATGCAGTCCACTCGCTGCCGAGCAAGGAGCTGTATTAATCAGCTTTTGTTGTTTGGTACTTCCAGTACAGGGAAACAGCCTGGGGGACACAGCAGAGAAACAAGCTCTCAGCATTCTGCTTTTTGCTGTGCATTTGGGACTCAGCCTTGATCCATTTTACTGATGCACAAAGAAGGAGGCTGATTAGCAACATCTAAGAGCAGGTAAAGAACCGCAGGCGCTCGCTGTCGCTTGTATCTGGCAATGCAGGGTGTTTTGTGCTTCTGAATGTGATTTCCATTAAACCCGATCAGATTATCCAGGAAACTAATTGCGCCTCTGGATAATACAAAGCTTGCAGAATAAATACGGTTCGGGGAATCGTCCCACACAGAACATTTCCTGCCATATTATTCTTTTTCTGCTGCTGAGGGAGAAATACAAGATGAATTATGATGATGCTGATAGGATAGAGAAATTGGGTAAAGGTGGACTTATTTATTATTAATATTACTGTTTATTTTCAGTTCTATTCCTTCTATTCCTTTTTTTTCCACTAGTGACAACTCATAATGGAGCCCATGGAGTTTATTGTCTAGGATAACTTTTAGCATTTTTAAAAACGCCCTGTCAAGCATCAGTAAGCAGAAAATGAAGCCCTACTGAAAATAATGGAATACACACTTTAGCGATTCCCACTGGACGTTTGTGAGCAGACATCCACCACAATCTGCCAGTTTTTGCGTTCTTCACCAGAAATGCCATTACGCCAAGGAAACATAATATTATTGAGCTCTATGGGATATGCAGGTTTGGAAATACACTTTGCTGAAATTTTCAAACTCTCAGAAGATGGAATGTGCATATACATATGTGCTGTGTTGTCTGCTGGTGAAATATATTTTAAATTAATAGAAAATTTTCTGAGCAGAAATGTGAGGAACAAGCAAAAACCAGAAATATATGTTGGGAAAAGAAAACTACAGACTGAAAAAGGCACATTATTATCATGTGCTTGTGGTTTCTCTGGCTTATTCACACTAGTCTGTGTGTTTTAAAGCAATGTATAAATGCCACTCTTGACCCTGTGCATCACTTTGGGGTAACTCTTACTACATTTGTAATGTTTCTATACATTTTTTTCCTGAGTTCTAAGTTCTCAGTGAATCTCTGACTATAGATGCCATGACTTCCAGGCTGTGGGGAAGGTAGGATATGATCATAAAACCAATGTAATAACTGGAAATCCCAATCCCTATATCAAAATAGAGTATTGCACCTGCCTACTGACCTTCATGATGGTGGAGTTTTCAACATTTCCAAAAAAAGCATTAAAAATGGGTCTTGATTCACTGAGCACAAGTGTGGTGCACCTATTACGTAAATCGACTGTTTACTACAACTTTCATGTCCATGGTGATGGTAATGTAGTTCCAGTGTTTCCCAACATCAAAAGTTACACCAATACCCTTCATCTGAGGAAGAATTGGCACAATGGAAACCATGTGGAAGTGCAGGAGGAGGTTTGGCTGTGCTTAACTGTGTCCACTGTAAACCAATAACAATTGGGTGTATTTCTTAATGAGCTTTATTTCTCCAGTGGTCTATACAAGTCTTATGTTTAGATGTTCTGGTGTATTTTCCATATTAGGGGAAAATTTATGAAATTTCAAACTGGAATTCCTAGAGGGTTTCCATGCAGTTTCCCAATTTTCCTGGCATTCTGAAATGTTCTTAATAATTTTGGCCCCACTTTTTTGTCCATATTGAAGCTTTTGTTTCCATTGTTTGCTAGGGCAGTAAGGCAACGTGGAACTCTGCCTGGAAATTGAAAATATTTTAGTTTAATCTCTAAATTATTCAGAATTAAATTGTAAATCTGAGAGTGGTCATTCTGAACACTAAAGAACATACAGTAAGGGGCAAATTTACTAAAATTCCCCTAAAATCCCTCGAATCCCCTTGAAATTCGATAGGCATTCGACTCTGGAATGCTTATCGAATAGTTCTAGGCTATCTTTTTGCTCGATATTCGATTTCTCGATGAGCCTCCGAAAAATTTGAGGCGTTCGATCGTACGAATGGTATTCGAGCAGGTCTTTGCAAAAGAAGCTTATGGGGGGGGGGCTTCTATTGGTATTTGGTAGGTTCAACCTGGCAAAGAAGGCATTCGAAGAAATTTTAAATTTTAAATCCTTCGATCATTCGATGATCGAAGTGGCCAAATTTGCATATTCGAATATCCAAAAAAATTGTATGATCCGTATCCGATCGAATTTGATCAAACTTCAATCTCTTCACACAAGTTTTGTAAATTTGCCCCTAAATCTTCCCCAAAATCTCATTTGTTGACTGATTCATCTACATGAGTAAGAGGAATGATATTCCCCATATAACTCCAAATAGTCACTGTGACGTTTCACATCTACATTAAATGATTTTTTCCACCAAATTTTCGAATTTACTACCTGCAACACATTTGTACTGGACATGAATGGCACTGTATGTTTGAATAGTCCTCTTTTATCTGATCATGCCTTCCCTTCTTATAAATTTAGTTTATTTTGACTCTCATGTACTTGTTACCTATAATTTCTCTTTCTACATCTGTTTTTTCAAACTTCTTTACTTTGGCTTTAATCTAAACCTACTCCTCTAACCTCTTCAAAGCAAGTGCCCTTATGTCTGGAACACAAACTGTCCTGAATTTTAAAAGCTCAAGTTAAAGCATGTAATGTAAGGAAGCTTCCACTGGTATTTGTTTAAACTTCATAGTAGGTATTCCAAATGTCAAATTACTCATTTCACCTAATTCTCAAGGAATGTATGAGGCATTGTCCCTAAATCTATGAACAAGCATGAATTACTCCCTCCATAATTGAGTGTTACTCTGACATGAAATAACATATCTGATGAAACACTGAGAATGAGCTGAAATTAATATCTGTCAAACAACCTTCTGCTACTGTTTTGGCAATTGAACAAAATGTTCCTCTTGCTACTTGAAAGGTTTCTGAGAACCAAGGTTCAGAACATTCGTTTATCGCTATCAATCTGTTTTTATAAGAATATTTAATATAATTATTTTTGTTGTTATTACTCTTTCATTTGTAAACATATTACTGGTGAGATTTTTTTTCTGAAAAAAACCCTGAACTATATTTAGATACCTGAATATATACATTATATAAATTAATCGTAACAGATGCAGTTTTTGAAACTTGTAGTGGGCATTTTGGGCCAATGGTAGTGTTTGTTGAACTTTTTCATTATGACCCACCTTAGATGCATCCTGTTGTCAGGGACCGTTAGCTCATAACAAGATCACAGGAATTGGAAAGCTTTGGTGTAACTGGGGTGCTTTTACCCCAAATCTAACTGTAACTGGTCTTCACTCTGGGTCCCGTAGTTGATAATGAGATTACAGATATAGTGTATATAGAAAATTGGGAATATGCATCCTTCTATAGTCCCATGGGCACCCACGGTAGAGAATAATAATGCACCCCAAATTTCACATAATTTAACTTCAATATGAACTTTCAGGTGTAACCAATAGATCAGATTGCTATTCTATCTGTAAGTGGCCTTCAGGCAACAAGCCCCTCTAGACCCTCATGGGGATAGCCCCGCAGTGTGGGAACCAGCACATGAGCAGAGTATTCTTGATAGCAAGCAAGAGTAAATTACAAAGTACAGGTATGGGATCCATTGTCTGGAAACCTGTTATCCAGAGAGCTCCCAATCTTGTAAAGGGCATCTCCCATATACTCCATTATAATCAAATAATCCAGATTTTCAAAAACGATTCCCCTTTTCTCTGTAATAATAAAACAGTACATTGCACTTGATCCAAACTAATATTTAATTAATCCATATTGGAAACAAAACCAGTCTATTGGGTTTACTTAATGTTTACATGATTTTCTAGTAGACTTAAGGTATGAAGATCCAAATTATGGAAAGATCCATTATCCGGAAAACCTCAGATCTTTAGCATTCTGAATAACAGGTCAAATAAATGTAGTAAGGGAGGGATGATTTATTAAAACTCATAATTCTATAATGAGGTTTCATCAGTAAGAGAACCATGAAGGTGTGAACATTTCAGGTTACATTGTAACATAACATAACAAATACATTAGCTACTAATGGAACAACAAGCCAATTAAGCAATGAACACACTAAGAAACATGACTGAGGACAAATCTACACAGTTCCAAAGAAAACTAGATTGAAGTTTTTATCAGACAAGAACCTGGATAATTTCAGGTTGATCCAACTTTTGAATAATGAACATGATTTATGATTTTATGTTTTTTTATTAGGAGTTCTTCATTTATTTAGACAGCTTTCAGGAAATCATATGTTAAAGAGCAGATATTATGTCTAAATACCTTATAAGTCTGCCTTCTACAAATAGTCAGTTGACACAATTCATCCAAATTGGTTGCACCACTTCCCATAAAGATTACAGAAATAATTTCTCATTCATTGATGAGGTTCTCTCATTACAGTTGTGTTTGTTTTCAGCATTTACCAGCTATGTATCTATGGACAAGGAGCTTAAACCAGGGATTTGTTATTCTACATTATACACATACTTTGTTACAGTCAATATGTTGCATCAGAACATCACTATAAACTTGCCCATAGAGTATAACTAGATGTATATTATAAAAGAAAGATAGCTTAGTTTTCGGTCTGGCTACCTCAATGAACAGAATTGCTGTAAAAATGTTCATAATTTTATTAATATTTATATAAGTAAAATTGTTCCCATAAACATAGCAGTAATATAACCTAACACTCATCTCACAATAAAATGATAAACTACACACACACACACAAATAGACAGCCATTCTTGCCAGACTTAAATAACTTCTAAAGGGACACATGTAGAACAGGCAACAAAAAACTATATCTCCAAGATCAGGACCAACAGAGATATCTGAACAACCCTACTTGGATGATTGCCATTAATTTCCAGACCTAAACATGAACTGGGAGACCAAGTCCACTATCCCCCAGATGCCAAGGATGTTTAGGGGCCACATGTAGTAAGACTACCTTCCTCTTCATTCATGCAAAGAGCACACTTAATCAGAACAGCAGGAAGTGAGGTTGGGCTGTGGCTTCTCTTCACTTCTTCATCTGTCGATTTACCGTGAGTAAGCCAACATGGTGCATCAGTAGATTACATTTCCAAACCTTTAGATATTGCTCAACATCAAATTCTATATTTATTCTTTTTTACCCCACCCACTATGATTTCACGCTACCTAGAACTTTTTTCATCTTTCCATAGTTATAGATAAGTGTGGGCTGTCAAACCTTTCTGTTTATTTATTGTTAATTGCCTTCTTGTTATGATATTATTGTAAAAAGTAGTTTATGGTTAACAAATTAGCAACACAGAAAGACAGCGAGAGAGAAAAGGAAGTGCACATAGTTATCGATGTTCTCAATACTCTTTATTTAATATTTTAAATAGATTTTATGCCTTTAAGTTCTTACATTAGCTTTTTTGGACCCGTAAATGATTTTCTGTGTGTAGAGCTCATGTTTCTCTCTTTCACCTGATCTTTAACAACAAGATATAGCTCATCAAAACACACCATAGGGCCATGTTAGTATCTGTCACCCTATAAGAGTCTGTTTCAGACATAATAAGCAGAATGATTTGAGACTTTAATCAGATGGGTTAGAGCCGTGTGCAAGGTCAGCTTTGCGAAGCCTTGTCAGGATGGATCTGCCGACTTGCTCTTTATGCCTTATGTTGGAATAAATCCAGTTAGTAAACAAGAGGGAACTTCAGAGAAATGCTGTGATCCAATCGATAACGTTGAAACCGTGTGTGACAGACAATGAAAGGTAGAAAGAATGAAAGATTAAAATGCAGAAGGAGAAGAAAACTGATTGTGCTCCAGAGCCATATTGAATTATTTTATTGTCCTTGATATGAATCCGTTAAGGAGAGGGCCACAATCTTTCATCCTTCTTTCTACAACAACACAAACTGGAAAGGGGGGGAAAACAATAAAGGGATTATTGAAAAATGTATATTTTACCCACCACAAAGCTCTGTCTTATAAAATGCTAAAAAGGAAATGGAAAAAGATATAAAAAATAGTCAATAAAATTATGAATATTTCTAATTATTAGCCACCACCAGAGGAAGCTTGATTACAGGTGACAAATGTATAGGTGTCATCTATAAATAACTGCCTTATGCAGGTCTGGACTGGGAGTCAAAATAGGCCCAGGCATTCCAAGTACAGAGAGGCCCGAATAGCCCCCCCCCACCAGCCCACTAAACTGTTACTGTCTATGGCAACTTACAGCAGAACCCACAGATTTCCAGTCCGGGCCTGGCAATATTAGTTCCATAATGACAAGCACCATGAGCTTTGAGGCTGCAACTTTTCTGGAGAAAACTACTTAGGGGCAAAGTAATTAAGGTTGGAATTGGAAATTTGAATACGAATTTTAAAGTTGTATTCAAATTTCCATTTTTGGTCAAAATATTCAACCTTTGATAAATCTGCCCCTAAATGTTGACAAATCTTTTGTGTGAATTACATTCCCAAAATAAGACAGGTCATACATTTCAAAATGGGTTATATCATCTTCTGTTTTAGATGAAGTAATAGTTCAATGAAGGCACCCCCAATGCACCCCTAATGTAGATCTTGGGGCTGCTGAATGAAATCAATCATTTGAAAGTAATATTTGTCCAAACATTGTATTTGTAAATGTTCTGCTTTTTTTTTTTTTTTAATATTTCTTTAATGGTATAAAATCTAACCTTGACATACACTTTGATTAATATTTCGTGATTTTTTTTTAAATAATGATAACGCAGATTTTACTGAAACATCTACTATTTGAGCCATGGTTGCCCAATGTTTATAAGGTCAGGTTATACTCTGTAGCCATGGTCACATGGAGGTCTTACAGTAGATCAGTAGAAATGATGCACATTATTTTACATCTGCCAAAGAGTGATGATTTGTGGGTGCAGAGCAAAAACAATTTGCTTTGTGTCCCATACTAATGATTGCTGGAAAATCTAGAATGTTGAAAACCAGCTTCCTACTCTCATTTTGTCCCATGTCCAAGTTCCTGCAACTAAATACATCTACTCCTTAAATAATATCCATCATCAGAAGAGAAGGCAATACATCAAGATCCGCATAGAACATAATGGTTCAAATTGATCTGACTTCCTGGATATATTGAATGATCTATGAACTCTACAGTGATTCCATCAACTATTTTTAAATCATATTTTTTTTAAATTGATGGGTCTTGGAAATGAAAGTTCTATAAGGCTCCAAGAGTGTAAATTTTAACAGCTTTTTAAATAAAGTATGGTTATGCAAACAGTTTGAAGCAGGTCTATTATATACTTTTACCTACCTACATCAAATAAATGACCAATAAATGCTACTTGAACATACTTCTTGATTGTTTGCTATAAGTTACTAGACATTGAGTCAACTGTCGACCCAAATAGACTTTGCCAGCAAGCATACGCTATATCTCAAAAAACATGCAAATAAGTAGTGATGGGCGAATTCGCGGTGAAAAAAGTAGCAAAAAAAAGTCATGAGTCATGCTTCATTTTTGATGCGACGTGACGAAAACGAAGTGACGCGCCTTGAAAACGACGCAATGAAAACGACGCAACGTGTGTCAAAAACATGCTGCGACTCGTTTCGCGAATTTTTCAGCGAAGCGAAACTGGGTAGATTCACCCATCACTACAAATAAGTAATTATTAAAGGGCAAGGAAAATGTAAAATAGAATAAGGGTAGAAATGGTGTATTTTGTATACTAAACATAAACATGAACTTACTGCACCACAAGCCTAATCAAACAAATGATTTATGCTTTCAAAGTTGGCCACAGGGGGCTGTCATCTTGTAACTTTGTTATACATCTTTGCAAGACCAAGACTGTGCACATGCTCAGTGTGATCAAAAAACAAAGCTGCTTGAGTTCTGCATGGCTGGTAAGTAAGGCGGGGGCTCCCCCTGCTGTTAATAAGTATGATTGTTTCCCTGCCAGAAGTTAGGGACTGTCTGCAAATTCCTACCCACAGCACTAAATGAAGGGAGAATTTCACTGCATACAGTCAGGTTTCTTATAAAAACGGTACACATATTTTAATTAAAGTATATTGGAGATAGATTTCTTTTTCATTAAAGAAAGTAAAAATGGGATTTTATTTCTTTGCGTTTCCTTGCTCTTTAAGTACTAAGTAGATGCATTAATTTAATGGCAATACTACCCGTTACCAGTATCAATGTTAAAGCTATCCCACAGGGAAAAGTGGGGCCTGTGCTGAGTGGTCTGCTGCCTCTACAGTTACTTGGAACTGTTGTATTTGGTAGCCGAGGATGAGGAGAGTAGTATAACAGATACCCCCTCCCAATCCGCTGTTCAAAATAAACAATGTTTTCAAAAGTATAGCAGCAAATAAAGTTAGCATTCAAGTTAGAAAGCATAGGGTATACACTTTGCTGGTAACGGTGCCAGATGCTTTAGATAAGCTCTGCCAATTTCAGGAGGAGAACAGTGAATTGATAATCTTTTCAGTAGACTAGCATGTCCCAGAGGTATTTAGCTTAATTTTGTGGTTATGTTTCTTTGTTTGCTTTATTCACTAAATTTTTACTAAATAATGTAGCTGCCTCTTGTAGTTACAGATTTCTGGTTATGAAGTTTCACGAAAATATAGCAGCCCATTCTTGAACACATGTTTAAGACTTACTTTATCATTAGGATGTATGTCTCTGCCAATTCTGACAATATTCATGAATAAAATAATCTATATTAGAAGAAAGCAGCAATTTTGCCATTGATGTGGATGATATTTTTTCATAGAGGATCAGTAAATGGAAAAGAAGCCAAGTAGTCAGACAATATGAAGAAGTGTAGCTATTTAACTGAATGGCAACGTGTCTCTAAATGTCACTCGTTTCTCAGTAATACACCCGCTGAGTTTCATCTTTTCACAGAGTAAATGAATAATATGGGGATTTGACTCAGTACAAAGTAGAGGCCTTGGAGGAAAGACCAAACTAATGGGAAAATGATGGATTCTTCATACTGTTTGGGAGCTACGAAATGCACTGATGCAATTTCTACCGTCAACCTGAATAGACTTCTGTCTAACTCAATAAAATGTGGTCAGGGTGATTAAAGACCCAATTTGCTCAGTTTAATTGCCTACACTTCCATTTCCATCCCTCTAACTAGGGATGTGCTCCTGACTTTTAAAAAAGAAGAATATGTTTTGTTTCCCTCAATAAATAATGTAAACAAGGTGAATGCATAGATGCTCCCCATAGACCTGCAAAGTAATTTCTTCCAAAAAAAACCTGTAACATTTACAACTGTCATTTGGATAAGGGAAGCTATTGTTGTTTTCGTATGGTTTGAAATATGGCACTGTTTTATTCCATTAACGGGCTACATAAGTCAATCATTTTATTGTATTCACTTAGAGATTAATCTGGTCTAGTAAACTGATTCAGACAAGAGTTGGGAATATGGAAGGTTCAACAGCTATCATAGATTGAATGATTTTTCATTAGATCTATAGTCTTGTTAAAAAAAAGGAATATAAAGTATATATACAGTAAGTAGCTAACATCATTTAGGGCCATATTCAATTCAGTGAGAAAAAGTTATCTCATGGTATATCACATGAAAACTCATGGGCAAGATACAATTCGAGGAGATAAAACCTTTCTCCCAATTCAGTTCCAGTTTCTTCCCATAGATTTCAATAGATTTCTCACATGATAAACCACGAAATAACTTTTTCGCACTGACTTGAATCTGACTCGATAAACCGTGAGATTTTTCTGAATTGAATTGCATCTCAAATCGAATCGGTGATGACACGGTTTCTCGCTTTTGGCCACATTTAATTCAGTGAGAAAAAAGTTTATTATGCCGTGCGATTCAATTTGAGAATTTAATTGAATCTGGTCCATCATGTGAAATCTGTCACAATCGGCACGCTAATCCAGAACCAGTGATAAGCACCCTGTTCTAGGCTCTCACTTCTGCCTATGAGAGCCACCTTTCACCTCTGGAGGAGACCTTGGCTAATTGGATGCCACCAGATCTTAAAAAGAGAGGTGAAA
>CM044434.1:3913631-3932056 GCA_024363595.1 Xenopus borealis | reverse complement strand
GATTGCCGGCAGTAGCTTAACAATAACAATAGTTTGGCTTCATTATAGTGATGGGCAATTGTTTTGCCTTGTTTCAGCATGAAAACAATCCCCGTAGACTTGAATGGTGTCAAGCGTAAAAAAAAGATGTGCGTCAAAACGTGTTTTGTCTCCCATATAATTTGATGGGCGTCTGCAACATTTCTCCCGTGGCAAATTTGTGACGAAGCCAAACGGGTCAAATTCGCTCATTCCTTTTCATTTATGAAATATTAAGCCATTCATGGTCATGTTTCTTTTTTCCCCATGATCATTCATAGATGCTGAAATAAAAGATTTTTCAATGAAACATCCTATGACGGTAAAAAGGTTGTAGCTTTTACGTTGTCTTCCAGATGATGGATGACGTGTTAGAGAAGAGCAATAAGTGGATCTGGCACAAGTTACCCTTGGAGGTATCTCTCCAGCACTCTTTGCTTGGCTGAACTCATCACTGTCATGATAAGGATGTTAGCAGGTCATTTTTACATATAAAAGTGGTTGTTGCGGATTAAATCATCCCCCTCGACTCCCACATGTCCTTCATTCTCAATAAGTAATAGAACACGTAATAAACCTAAAAGTTTGTTGTTGTTGTTCTCTTCAAACAGATTCTTGTAACAGGTCTTCAGATACTTTCTCCAAACTTTTCTCACCTCCTCCATCAAAAGTTTCCTCTCTGACGTTTCAATGGATGGGATTTTATCATCCCGCAGTCCAAAAGCAATATATATATTAAGGAAATGGTTAGTCAGGAAGCCAGAGACAGCCGTTTCAAATCACATCTATTTTTATAATGTAGTTAACTTCCTTTAGTCTTTTCATTGAGTAGGTTTCACCCCTTTGGCAATTTCATGACTTTGGTTTTCATCATTTGCAATACTGTTCTTGTAATGTCAGTCACAAGGTGGACTTATAGAACTGCCTTAGATATATCTTTTGTATAAGTATTTGTATAAGGTTTACTTCTAAAGGCTTTCCTCTAATTAGACAGATATAAATAAATGAACCTAATAAGTCTCCATAGACAAACAATATTTCTAAGGGTAATATAATTATGAATACAAAACATGAAATGTCAACATCCTGATGTCTAGTGAGCAGTTTCATGGATCACTGCAAATTGGTGACTGGTTTCCTAGTTCTTTAGAAAGATACATTTGACAATAGTAAGAAGGTAACAAAGCAAAGACTAAAGCTGGCCATAGACGTAACAATTACGATCTTTCTCGGAAAAGATCTTTCCAAGAAAGATCGTTCGTTTCAACACACATGTGTAGAGCTGAATGGTCAGATATACAGGTAGAAACAATAGAATTCTATTTGTATCTGACGATTCAGCACTAACAATGGCCGATGTTCAGGGAGCTTTCAAAGGCATCCGATCAAAATTTTCCGTCCAGTCCGATCAACCAGCCGACCGATATCTTAATCCTCTGAGGATATCGGTCGGCTCATTTCCCACCATACACGCACCGAATATCGTACGAAAATTCGTTTCGTACGATATTATCTGTGCGTCTATGGCCACCTTAATACAGTATATCAGTTTCCCTTGTAACTGGACACCTCCAGTAAGTGGTCATTTGATTCACCCAGTCAGCTATGTCCCTTTCCGAGTCCATTGTAGTTCAATATTTGTCCAGTAGGGGTTTGTTATTTAAAAGTTTAAAAGGGAGAACAGACGTGCATAGGGCTTTTCCTGGATCTCACCTTGTGGGGAGGTGGGTGCAAGAGTGGGTCTGGACTGTATCCAGTAGTAGTACTGGATTGAATTTAGTGGTAGGAGGTTATGTTATAGTCACTTTCGGAGCAAAAGAGATTGGTAGATTGTTTTAATGATCAGCTTTCTGTCTCCAACAAAGGGGCAGATTCACTAAAGGGCAAAGTGGAGCATTTACTTTACAGTGGGCTCATGTGTAGAACATAATATTAACAATTTTGTATTTATTAAGGTTCCTTGAAAATGTGTAATAAAAAGTGGTAACTTAAAGCATTTGAAGCAACATCTCTAATAAAGACATCTATACAGCATTAATGTACCCACCCTATTCAAATTGACCTAAGCGTAAGATCATTAGTGAATTTTCACTAGCCACAAATGAATGCTAGCGTGTATTTTCAATGTTAGCACTGCAAAGTAACGGTAACAAAAAGTCGCCGGCGCCCAGAATGCAGTGAATTTGCTTAGTGGTAGCGAATTTGCACCTGTCAGAGTGGTGCTTGGTGTGCAAAGTGGTCGCTGGCAAAAACTGAATGAGAGTAGTTGGGGTTGGCTCCCATGCGGGCATCAAGCCACCAGGCAGGAACACAAATGGGTGAGCTCAGGAGCAGGGAAAGTGCTAAGGAGCAAGATACTGTGTGGGATCCCTAGTGCTGGGGGAAATCACCAAGGCAGGCTGCACTACCTTAGACGGACCTACAGGTAATATTTGAACGTGTGAAGCCAACTGTGTGCTATGATTGTACTTGAAGAGCTGTACTGCCTGACTGCTGTGAGACATCATTTGCAATTGTCCAATAAATAAGTTATTTGGTTAAAGCAGTCACCATGGACTGCTGTTACTTTCAGCCAAATTGATTTACCAGATGACACCCAGTATTCGTCTTAGGGTAAGGTGCTATAAGGGGCCAGTATGTACTGCTGGGAGTTGCAGGAAGTTTTTCATAACCTCAGAGCTTTTATATATAAAGCTGTGTTGTAGAACATTCTTCATGAAAGGAAATATGTTGACGTATTTGACCTTACTTGAACATTCTATATTCTGTTAACATGTTTGACCTTACTTAAACATTCTACATTCTGAAAACTAACCAGACTCATTGCAAAATATATGGTGGATACTGTTCATCCACTATGAGCTCAGATCATTAGAGGATAGAAAGATCTAGCATATTTAAGAGAAGATTGGGCCTCATTAGAAGTAACATTTTTTTAAAAACAAAATCCAAGAGACTTATTCAAAGATACATCCAAAAAAGGAGACTTCATGGAGAGATTGACAGGGAATTCTGAACATTATAAACTTCTAAGAATGTTCCTCCTTTCAAGTAAAGATATAGGAACTGTTATCTAGAAACCCGTTATCCAAAAAGTTCAGAATTTTTGAAGGCCATCTCACATAGACTCCAGCTTAAGAAAATACTGTAATCTAAATATTTAAAAATGATTTCCTTTTTCCTTTGTAATAAAAGAATAGTACCTCGAATTTGATCATAACTAAAATATAATGAATCCTTATTGGAGCTAAAACAATGCTATTAAGGTTTATTTTATGTTATATTTTGGTAAACTTAAAGTATGGAGATCCAAATTATGGGAAGAGGCCTCATCCAGAAAACCCCCAGATCCTGATCATTCTGGAAAAAAAAGTCCCATACTTGTAGTACTACATAATAATATATTGTATTTTTCCATAACACCCACCAGTGACCTGAACCCAATATAGTCAAGGCCTTGTGTTGTGTTACTCTGTTATATGGTTTTGTTTATGCTTTCTATTACATTAACATCCCTTTGTGCTAATCAATGTACAAATAAAGCACACATGAATTCTCTTGATCTTTGAAGCCTTCTTTGATGTACTGTACCATCTAAATTCTACTTGTAAATTTTATTTGAACATGATTCATGGTCTATTCTGCTCTTTGTAACTGTAAAGTGCACACAATAAATTTCAAATTAGAAAAAAAGTAAACGAAAACTACCAAGATTAAAATCCAATAGCATAGTGCTAATGTGTTAAATGTTTTATTGACCATAGATTATCTCCTCTTCTACCTTCTTTATAACAATTAAAACCCAGCAATTTAAAACATGCCTGAATATACAGTGAATATCTCTTAGCAACTACAAGTGCCTAAACGGAATGGTCTGATGTATCAGCAGAACTAAGAGTCAATCAAATGCAGATTCACAAGCATTGGTGATTGGATTGAAAACTGATGGAAATTCACTAATCGGTGGCAAAGTTGATATCGTTTGTGCCAAAGGGAACGTGGTAGGGGGTGAAATAAATAAAACCAATAAAGTGATGCTAACACTTCCTTACACATATTCTTGATCAAAAGGATACAATTCCATTTATCCATTAAAGGATAAGTAAACCTTTAAAATAAGAGAATCTAAAATTGATGATAGTGCTATTCTAAGCAATATTGCAATGTTCATTCATTATGCATTATTTTTCATTCTGAGATTTTAAGGGATAAATGCACTGTTCATATGAATGAATTATGTTACAACAGCACCACTTGCTGGTCAGTTTCCCACCAGTCTGACCACCAAGTAGTCAAGGAAGTTGTCAGGAGAAAGAGAGAGGCTGCTATGATGTTCTTCTGCTTAGGAAAAAAATAGAAACATTTGGAAAACTTTTCCTAAATAGAAGAACATCAGAGCAGCCTCTTTCTTTCTCCTGACAACTTCCTTGACTACTTGGTGGTCAGACTGGTGGGGAAATGACCAGCAGGTGGTGCTGTTGTAACAAAATTCATTAATATTAACAGCACATATATGCCTTAATATCTTGGAATTATAGAAAAATAAATAATGAATTTACATTGCAAAAGTTCTCAGAATAACCCCCTCATCAATTTTACATTCACTTATTTTAAAGGTTTATTTATCCTTTAAAATGAAGTCTCTGTTCCATTTAGCTGTGATTCAATATAAGAAATACAGGTGCTGATAGATTCTTCAATTTAGGCTGGTTATTTCCTCCAGTTAACCTCCATAAACCAATCTTCAAAATCTCATAAGTCCATGTCCTACAACAATGTTGCCTTTTTTCTATCTTCCACATTTGTTATTATGTTTGTTATTATGCGAATAAGAACCATGAAGTAGAATCTTGTTCAGGTCTGTTTTTTCAGACCCGTTCCAACCCCATAACCCACCCCATAACCACTTATGGAGAAGAGAGGGCGAAGCTTCAGCACCCACTTACATTAAAAATCCAAAATCTTTATTGATCCATAGTTAAAAAAAAGTACCTGTTGGTTGCCCACAAAGTGGAAACATCAAGTAGATTTCTACCAAGTTCCAGTTGATTAGTGGTTATCCCACGGGTTGCTGACCCGATGCAGAACACCACCATGAAGAACTCAGGGATTTGTAATCTTTTTTCTTATGTGAGTGGTTATACTGTACATTGGTAACATGATGTAAAATGTCACCAAAAAGAGCAGTCTGTCTCTTCCAGCTGCCACCGTTGAAGGCCTCACTTCAAAGAAAACAAAAAAATACACAAATAAAACAAAATAACCCCAAAATATTCTAAAATCATGGAGAACAATATGTATTGGCAGCAACAGTGTGCATTAATGACAACGAGGAGGGAGGGTCATTTTAAGTGATAGGCGTTTCAAATACAGGTTTGACTATGGATTGTAATTATTTTACTCAAAACTGTAAACTTTAAAAGAGAGGCTATTCTGCCTGATAACATAAGTCCCTTTACACTCATTCGATCATTATGAAACTCATTTGTCTTTTTTGTGGTGTTGGAACCCCCCAGTGCCATCTTTAAAATCAAATTAGGGTATGCATTTTCTATCTATGAATTTCACATTTTCATCAGTTTTGCTTTTGGCAGCAAGCTCGATTTTTCCCTCCAGATATTCAATGTATTTGATACAAATTCTGTCTGATTTGTGTTTCTAATTTGTTTTCCCCAGGGTAAGAATGTTCTAAATTATGTTCCTTAAATGTTCCGTTTGGAGACTAAGAAAAGAATATAGGTTTTGTTGCAATGCATGTAAATTGTTCACTTGGGGTTTATTCCAATAAGACACACTTCTAAATGCCAGCACTTTTGATTACAACTTTAAAAAGAGAAAGAATCCTTAGGTTGTTTCTATGCAATTATCTCCATTAGAGAAAAAAACATTTTATTAGCTATATATATTAAATGGGATTTTAAGACATGAAATAGGTCTTCATATATTTTATATTAAAATTAACCAATTAAGCAAAGCCCATGGCATGTTTTACTTCTCTGTGGAAAAAATATAAATTAGCGCTATGAAATATGTTGAAAAAGATGTATCTGCAACCACAACCACTTCATTTTGACAATTAGAATGTATTGACCCATTAAGCTTGTCACCATTTTCACTTTCCTGGTTTGAATGTATGTACATCTTGATCAGGGCTGGAACAAGCAGTAAGTATGAGTTAAGGGTGCAATGGCACTTTGAATGCTCTTTGTTTACCTCTCTCCACTGAGTTTTGACAGTGCTTATTCAATCGCACATGGTTGCACAAAATGTAAGGTGCCCAAGCACATTGGCCTTGCACTGATCTCAATACATTGTAGATTTTACCAAAATAAAGAAATTCTATCATTCTTAAGATATTCAAGCTTTGGCCCAAATTTGAGTTATCTCCTACAGCTCCAAATGAGAATTCTAAGCATTATCATCCCTTAAAGGAGAACAAATACCATTTTACAACTGGGGTTACAAATGTTAGGCACCTCCATGTGACTACTTTGACTTACCTGACACCCCAAGCCTGTGCTACTATCAGTAGAAAAAAACTCTGGTCCAGGGTTCTTCTAGCAAGCACCACTGAGCAATCCTCTTCCTGCTTCTTCGTTTTTTGGTTTTCCTTCTTTTCCTTCTAGTGAAGTCCAAGACAAGAAATCTATTGTTTGTTTGGTTGTTGCTTGAGCTTTGGCTATACTGCTCCTTACATACAGTACTCCTTACATTTTGTGTTACATTAAGGGGCAAATTTACTATTATTCCCGGAAATTAGCTCGACCAAATTCGCAATCCGATAAGCATTCGACCATCGAATGCTTATCAAATAGTTTTATGCTATCATTTTGCTCACAATACGATTTCTCGATAAATTCATACGATCGGATACTGATCGTTCGATTTCACGAAAAATCATGAAATTTCCTTCAAGCGTCCGAAAAATTTGTACGATTCAAATGATCGAACGCTCCGATCGTACGAATGGTATTCGAGCAGGACTTCCCATAGGCTTCTATTACAATTCGGTAGGTTCAATCTGGCATTCGAACAATTTTAAAATTTTGATTCCTTTGATCATCGAATGATCGAATTATCGAATATCCGATCATTCGATCTATTTGATGTTCCATATTCGATGATCGAAGAGGCCAGATTTGCATATCTGATTTCACGAAGAATTCGTACGATCGGTATTCGATCGAATTCAATCGAACTTCGATCATTTCACGTGAATTTCGTAAGTCGGCCCCTCAGTCTTTGAATATTTAGAATTATGTTTTTCTAGATGTTAAAATGTTTCTGTGATAAAGCATTCATCTGCAATATTATCCAACAAGATTCTCTTATTTGTGTCTAGATGTTCTCTAATTCTCAGGGGTAAATGTTCCCTTTGGCTCTCATTTTGTGGAATACATTAAAAGGCAGCAGATTTTCAACAACAAACAGCAGATTAATCATAAATAGCTTCTCTTTAATTCCTCCCCAGTAACAATGATAAGACTCATAAATAAACAAAAAACAAAGACTATTGGCAATAATTAATAAAAAGCAAGTGAAAGCATCTCCAACTATGGGATGGCTTTAAATAAATGTTTAACTAGGGATGCCCAGTCTGCATGCATTAATGCTGTACTTGGTATCCAGTTCATTTGTATTAGGAAATGTTTGCCATCAAATTTCTCACTTTCCAGTACGGAAAGTATGGAACCCACTATCCAGTATTCTGGGAACCCAGGTTTTTCCGGTTAAGGGGCCCTTTGGATAACCATATGTTTTAAAGGACAAATTATTTAAAAGACAAAGAATATAATTTTACCGTTGTGGGTGCCAAATGGTAGGCACCCCCAAATGACTATTTTTACTTACCTGACTCCAGCTTGGGGTTTTTCTAGCGACCACAACAGAAAGATCCTCTTCCATATTCTTCGGGCCTTCTCACAGCACACTGCTACTGCGCATGCATCTGCCCTGGGAAATTTAAAAACCGAAGAAGAAGGAGAGGATCACTCTGTGGTGCTTGCTAGAAGAACCCCGGGCCAGTGAGGTTTTCCACTGATAGGAACACTGGCCTGGGGTGTCAGGTTATTAAAAGTAGTTACTTGGGGGTGCTTAACATTTGGAACCCCAATTTTAAAATGGTATCCGTTCTCCTTTAAACATTGAATAAGCTCAATAGGTTTGTTTTGCCACCAATATGGAATCATGCAGCTTAGTTATCATTAAGGGGTAGATTTATCAAGGGTAAAATTTTAAAAACCCTCAAATTCGACCCTCGAAATTTTCACAATGTAAAATTCGACTAAATCGAATATCGAATTGATAGGATTTTACTGCTATTCGATATATCGAACATTCGAATAACGATCATCCGATTTCACGAAAAAATCTTACAAATTCATTCACCAAAAAAACATATGATTCGTTCGATTTTTTCGAGAAATCAGATGATTTTTATTCGATCAAAAAACTTAGAAAAAGCCTTTGGGAGCTTCCCATAGGCAAATATAGCAACTCGATCTGGCGAAGTAGGCAATCGAATAAATTTTTAACGGGCAAATACTTTGATGATCGAATGGTTGAATGGTTGAACGATTTTCTTATTTGAATTGTTCGATTCATTCAATTCATTCGAATCATTTGATACAAACGAATGACTCATTCAAATCGTTTGATACAATCGAATGATTCATTCGAATCATTCGATCGAATTTAGCCAATTCGATGGTCGAAGTAGCCCCACAAAAATTCGAAAATTCTAATTTTTTCCATTCGATTCCTTCACCCGAGCTTAGTAAATCTGCCCCTAAGTAACAGGACTGTTTTATTATCACAGATAAAAAGAAAATCATTTTTAAAAATTGTTATTATTTGATTCAAATATTGTCTATGGGAGACAGCCTTCCAGCAATTTGGAGATTTCTGGATAATGGGTTCTGGGTGACTGATACCATACCTGCATCACTTTCTATTGCTAATTGACTTCCTGTTGACAAGTAAATACAATTTTTTGAATTTATAATAAAATTTTAAAAATAGAAACATTGCCTTTGGTCAAATTCTTGTCTCCCTGTTCCCTCTGGTATAGGTATAGGATCCGTTATCTGGAACCTGTTATCCAGAAAATTCTGAATCACAGAAAGGCTGTATCCCATAGACTCCATTTTATCAAAAGTATCTTAATTTTAAAATATTATTTTCTATTCTCTGTAATAATAAAACAGTAGCTTGTTCTTGATCCCAACTAAGATATAATTAATGCTTATGGGAGTCAAAACCAGCCTATTGAGTTTATTTAATGTTTACATGATTCAGTAGTAGACTTACGGTGGTTTGATTATTACAGTAAGATAGTTATCCGGAAAGCCCCAGGTCCCAAGCATTCTGGATAACAGGTCTCATGACTCTACAAGTCCTCTGCCTCTCCCACCCTTTGGCCTGTCCCTGTTTTTTGCCTGCCCTCATTTGTCCTTATCTGCAGGGGTGTATACATTTTTTTATTTATTGAAATTATTGTTACAAAGCACATAGGGGTAAATTTATCAAAGAATGACGTTTTGTCACTAGAGTGAAATTCCTCAGCTCTCAATTAATTTCTATGTGATTTTGAAAGGTGTCTTAATCAATGGGTGAAAGTGAAAGTTCACCGTTTGATAAATACACTTTTAAAAATCCCATAGAAATTAATGGAGAGCTGAGGAATTTCACTCTGGTGGAAATTCACTCTTAACTTCACTCTTTGATAAATATACCCCTTATGCTCCTATCTATTTAATTACTGGCATTATTCCTAACAATACTATACACTGTTTCTCATAAGACAGAAGCAAGTTCAGCAGTTTTTATTCACTGTATTTTGTGCACATCAAATGCCAAAAGTCACCTCCCAACCCATTCTGTATTGAGGGCAGACAAAAAAGTGCGCCCTTGGCATTTTTATACAATTACAATACCATGATAAACTTCTTTATTAAAGATGAAGTAAAGATTAGATATAATAGATTAATAAATTGTCTTAATCCACTCAAATGACAGTTGTGCAAGATAAGTTAAAAACTCCCACACTAGCATATTGGTCGATGCTTTAATAGAAATGGTGACTCACATCCAAAAAGTTATTTTAACATAAGTTCACCTACAGATGGATGTTTGCAAAGTAAATACTTATACTATTTATTTATTTATTCTTTAAAATAGAAGTAAGGGGCAGATTTACTAAGGGTCGAATTTGAGGGTTAAAAAACCCTCAAATTCGACCGTGGGAATAACTGGGAATAGTCTGGGAAATAAAATCCTTCAATTTTACCGCAATTCGATTGGTTGAATGATCGAATATAAAAAATATGATATTAACCATTCTATCGAATTGTTTTATTCGATCAAAAATAATGAAACCCAATTCGGTATCTTTGATCTGGCGATATAGGCAGTCGAATAAAAATTTAAAGGGGAAGTTCTTCAACTGTCGAATAGTCGAATATTCAAATATTTTTTTTTAGTTGAATCATTCAACTCGATCGAATTTTAAAAATTCACTGATCAAATTGGTCTTCATAAACATTCGAAAATTTGAATTTGAATCTTTTTGAAAATTTGATCAAACTTCTAATTCTTCAAGTGAGTTTAGTAAATCTGCCCCTAAGTGTTGAAAAGAAGCCTTGTAAATATATTTGTACCATTACTTTAACCCTACACAAATTCATTGCAACCATCAAAAAATACCTTTATGTTAAACCTTCATCATTATGTCTCCTTCAACGAGTTGAGATTCTTTTACGTTGATTTAGCCAACCATGTCCCACACTGTGGTCCTTGGAAACAGTAAGCTGGAACATTGAGGGGCAGATTTACTAAAGGTCGAATTTCGAATTAAATTAAATTTGACCTTGGAAATAGTGGGGAGGTAAAATCCTACGAATTCAACTATCGAATTTGAAGGATGTTACCGCAATTTCGATCGAACATTATATAGAAAATTCGATCGATCGTTCGAATATTCAAATCAAATTCTAATCGAATATTCTAAGATTTTTAAGCAATCGATCAAACTTTTTATATTTGATCTTAGGGAATGATCCCCATTTCGGTCGGTTTTATCTGGTGAAGTAGGTGGTCGAATTAAAATTTAAAGGGGAAGTATTCGACCATCGAATTTTCGAATGTTCGAATAAAATTAAATTTGAATATTCAAATTATTCGAATTCGAATACTCGATGGTCGAATTTGCCTAATTTGAATATTCGAAATTCGAACCTTTTTGAAAACTTGATCGAATTTCAAATCACTCGTGAATTCATGTAAATTTAGTAAATCTGCCCCTCTGAGTGTTTTTCTTGGCTCCCAATTCTTGGTGGATGGAAACACTATAGTTTATTGATTTAGGGAACTGAATGAGAAACTGACATATACAGCTAAATTTTATTTAATGAGACTCTTTTATTGATGTCTGAAGCTGAGAAATAGGCAGCTGACATTATAAGAAAAGCAATAAAAGCAAATTCAATTAAGGTGAACGTATGACTGACGTAAATTGAGAAATGCTTAAAACTGTCATTTACAAGAGTTTATTCTGTAGCATTGAGCATCTCACAGCAATAAAATGGTGTCAGAGACAAACACAGGCCCGAGGCATCATTCTTACTGTGCCTGTTATTCCAGGTCTTGGGATTTCACAGGGAGCTGTTGTGAAGTGTTTATCACCTGTGTTTGGACTTGTATTATTTGCTTAGGAGAACAAAGGGATCTCTTATTACAGCATTGCACTTCTGATTTCCGCAGTATGACTTGATAAGTAGAAACATAGAAATTATGGCAAATATTGTAAATGAGATTACAAATTACATTGTATATGCCCGGCTGCTTTCTCTTTGTCATCGTAACTCATCGTTCTTTTGTCTTGTAACTTCGACATTCAACACAAGACAAACCCAGCAGAAACGATGAACAAACAATGCAACATTATAGTCTTTGCACAGTTCCTGAAGTCCTTTGACCACCATAAGAGATCTTTGCTTGGAAGCACATATTGAAGCAAAAAGTATAATGACTCCATTTCCAATTTTAATATCTTCATTTGATGTCCACAATTTTGTTTTCAAAATATTTTTCTGTGGAGCTGACTAACTGATCCCTGTCAATGATGCAGCACAAGTTCCTTATGCAGTAGGAAAAAGATATAGGTGCAAATTCACTAAAGTGCGAAACATCTAATGCTAGCACTAATTAGCAACTTTGCTAATTTACTAACAGTGTCCCTGGTGAAAATTCACTAATGAAGTAGATAGACTTGAGCAACTTTGCACCCTTACGCAAGGCGAAGTTGCGCACTGACAAAGTAACGGTAGAGAAACTTCGCTACCTTCGTCCCCCTGAGCGCAAATGCGCATCATAGTGAATTTGCATAGCGCTGTCGAAAATTCACCCGCGAAGCTGTCGCTAGCACATTTTTGCGCTTTAGTGAATTTGCACCCTAAGGCTGAGCATGAAGCAACTGATTAAAGCAGCCAGATTCCTAAAAACCTTTTAAAAGTATAACTTAAAATCACATTGTCCCATTAATTTTAAAAATTATGGCTCTTAAAAAACTATAAAACTGTAAAAAACTAGAAGAATAAAATAGCTTGTAAGTTGATAACACACTTTCAATTGTGTTATATAAAAGAAGAACAGCTTTTAGCTGCCAGATATTTTCATTTTAATTTTTTAAGATTTTTGTTGATTGAGGAATCTTGAGATTTTCGAAAACTCAAATTAAAAAGTTCAACATCATCTTTTTTTCTCAAATTGTAGAAAAAACTGCTATCTTAAATTTTTATGTTTTCAGGACAGTTTAGAGTTGTAATATATTGGTTATAGAGCAGAGGAGTCTAAAAAGTGATTGCATTGAAGCAATTGCAGAGCAGGATCGAAAGTGCAAAAACTGGGCACATTCTGTCATATTTTCTGCATTCTACACTACAGTGTCGGATTGGCCATCAGGATACCAGGAAAAGTCCCGGCGGGCCCAGGTGTCAGTGGGTCCTCTTGCTTTTAATAATTTCCCCTATTTAATGGTCATTCCCTATATTTTTATGGGTTTGAAATGTAATATGTAAATATAAAAGACTAGAAGAATAAATGGGTTGATTGAGGAGAGGAGGAATAATATTTTGGAAAGTGGGCCCATGGTCTAAGGTTTTCTGGTGGCCCCACGGTCTTTGGTTGGCAACTTGCACCCCAGTCCAACACTGCTGTGCTCCCTACCTTTTTTTCTCTTGGTCAATGTAGCCCTGCCTGCATTCATAACGGGCCATCAGGGTAAGGTACTTAAGCTCCACACTTCATACCATCAGTTTTAGATTATTTAGATGTTCCCTATGGTAGGTGTTAGTGACAAGACTGTCTTGTGCACACCAATCTGCACCTCAAGCCAGATTGACACAAGTGCAGAGCACAACCAGACCCTGGATATGAATGAATAAGCATCAAAAGGGTTCTTTTATATATGGTATTCTGTAAATGGCCCTAAAAAATGTAATACCTAGTTTAGATATGAAATGTAACATTTCCCAAACTCTACCAACTGATCCATATGGAAGAACTCAAAACTCTTGTGCCAACCAAAGCCAAACTGGCAAGCCTGGTGTCCTCTCTTGAGCAGCAGTATAACTCAAACAGTCTTAAAACCATTCACTGTCCTTCATGATCAAAGAAAAAGGTAAATCCAAGCGTCCCTCTCTGATCGTGTCTTTATCCAGAAACACAGCAGGGAACCTATTCAAAAATCCATCTCAGCCACTTACACAGCCATGCCTCACTAACAGAATTACACAAATGGCAGAGCCAAGCAAGTTGCCAGGGTGCAGATGTAGATGTGAAGAGACCCAACAGGACAAGCAGTCCATAGCTTTTATATAAATTAATTAGCTGAAATCTCTGAAAGAAGACAAATTGGCCTTTACAGCAGAAAAATTGCAAACCTAGCTCATGTTTATCAATATCAATTTTGTTTTATTGCACTTTCCTCAATGCATTGTTCTGAAGAAAAACACGTTTTGTCCTTGATTTTAAAGCAGAACCTTCCAGTTATTGCATTGCTCTCCTGTACTCAGGAATAATACAAAATATATTTTATATATATATATATATATATATGCATTTAGTTGTCTATATACTCAAGTCAGTGCTGGTCGGTGTTCATGGTCCCACCACTAGATGTTGCTGTGCTAGGTTTTTTCTTCATCCCTTTATCTCCTGCTTCTTCTGGTTTTTGTAAACCAGCAGATAATAAACCGCCCTGGATCTGAAAGCATGTTCAGAGAACTAATATTTCAGATTTATTTTATGTTTATGTGATCGATCTGAGGTTGCACTAATGGATATCATTCTTTTGTTTATTTACCGTTTTGTGGAATCAATTGCCAAACAGTTTAAAACTGGCAGACAGATGGCTTAATGCATTGAAATTGAATGAAAATGAGCCATTAAATGATTGGTCATGAGAGTTTTTATTTTAGTTTTATATTTTATTTGTTTGGCTCTGAGTGGATCATTTGTTAAGTTTAGTTGCAAAGTGCAGAATACTCGCTGCATCCCTATTATGGGGCACAATCAGTTGCTTTTTGAACCCATTGTCTGGAGTGAAGGACAAGAAGGAAGCTGGAGGCTTCAATAAACTCTATTAATGGAGAACTAAACCCTTTCAGAGCAACCATAAGTCGTAAATAAGACTTCTACACTATATTATCAAACTTGTGATGCTTGTATATCCTAATCTTTGACTCTGGAGTTCTATATCTTCCTACATTGATCTGAAGGAATGTCTAATTAGCCTCAGCAGAGATTGGGGTTCAGTTTATACAAACATATTGTCTGTATCTGTTGGGCTTCTATACCAGTTGAAGGCCACCACCACCCTTGAGCATTGAAGATCTCTACCTAAAGATAACGCAGTAGCTCCCCATCATCTTATCTACTGATTCCAAGCACATATTCTGGGCTCCAGTCACTTACCTGAGCTTACCTGGACCCACTCACAATTGCCAACGATAATAATTTCACCTTACATAGTAACAAAGTAAGTTAGGCTGAAAAAAGACACACGTCCATCAAGTTCAACCTTTAAACTTTTTTTTTTTAAACTGCCCAACTGCTGGTAGACTTCTACACTGGTAGAGTAGAAACCAACACACCCCATCCAGATATGACTAATAGTCAGCCTTGTAGCATTTGCTTCTATGACACATGTGACCTCACTTTCTGCTTGATAATTTCCCCTGACCCCCTCAAATTATCTTATCCCCAGTAGTGCAGAGCCCACTGAACATGTGCAGTGTCACTGACACAAAGATTGGCTTACAAGAGGAAGAGATCCTATGGCCTATGGAGAAGGCCTGGATTATTTCTATAGGGCTGCTGAATGTCTGGGCTGGTACAGTAAGTCCAGTATATATATATATATATAATATGGCATTGCTAACTATTCTTTTTTATTGCTTAGTTCTCATTGAAAAATTATTCTTCAATTCTTCAAGAATTATTCTGCATTAGACCATTGTCTCCATGCAAGGGATGCCATGGTTGTGAAAATCAGTCAGTATCACAACAATAAACATCTCCACCTCTAGGCAAAGCAGAACAGTTGATGGTGTTATTCAACACCTCATGCACATCCATAAGGAATGAGAATAAAAATAATTTTTCAGATTGCGCTCATAATCCTCACAGCTGAGGGAATTGTTTCCTTTCTGTTAGATTTCACACATTTTGCAGTATTTGTTACTTCCCCCTCCTTCCAAACACCAAACTGTGAAATATTTTTTTCCCAAGTTGTCAAATATATCCAACTAAATAGCGATAAATAGGGATTTGTCGAGTGGTTATACACTGTAGCACAGGAATGCTTCTAAAGCAGCTCACTGAGGAAGCTGGGACATCAAGTTCCAAAAGAATCTGTGCCAAGTTACAAGCAAATGAATATTTTTGAAATATAATGTTTTTTTTTTTCTAAACTGAAATGTGAGAAAAATGTATGGAGTGATTTTTTTCTCAGTCATTTAAAGGATCGATAAACCTTTAAAATAAATTAATGCAAAATTGATGAGGGTGTTATTCTAAGAACTATTGCAATGTACATTCATTATTTATTTATTTATTTATTTCATTCCAAGATATTAAAGGGATACAGGTACTTTTAATATGAATGAATTTTGTTACAACAGCGCCACCTGCTGGACAGTTTTTGACCAGTCTGACCACCAAGTAGGAAGATGTCAGGAGAAAGAAAGAGGCTGCTCCAATGTTCTTCTGCTTAGGAAAAGTCTAAGAAAGGTTTTTAATGTTTGTTTCTAAGCAGAAGAACACCAGAGCAGCATTTTTCTATCTCCTGACAACTTCCTTGACTACTTGGTGGTCAGACTGGTGGGAAACTGACCAGCAGGTGGCGCTGTTGTAACAAAATTCATTTGTACTAACAGTAGATGTATCCCTTAATATCTTGGAATTAAAGAAAAATAAATTATGAATGTAAATGATAAAAGTGGAAAAGTGCGTAGAATAAAACCCTCCTCAATTTTACATTTACTTATTGTAAAGTATATATATAAAAAAAGTAACTCAAAGCAACTGGACTTGCTGAGATATTTTAATGAAGACGTTTCACTGCTCATCCAAGCAGCTTCTTCAGTTCAACTGACTGGTGTAGGGGAGTTCTCAGCAAATAGACTCTTCCAGCAATCCAATCACAATGGCACACTGCAACTCTTCAGAGAGGTGACATTTGAAATTCACAGTGGTCTTGATTCTGTGTAGTTACAGTGATAGAATAACCAATGTTTACTTATCCTTTAGCATACTTACAAAAAATAGTTCCATTCAAATTTGACTGTTTAAAAAAAAAACTAAAACTAAAATAGCTGGAATATCGAAAATGCACCTCCTATTGGGCTCTCTAGAAATTCACCAGATTTTGGCTGCTGCGTGTATTTGAGATTTGTTTTTCAAAAGATGAACCTCAAAAATTAACTTCTCTCTGGGTATAAAAGGGAGAGAGAAATCCAGAGTCTTTGAGCTAAATGTGGTGCTAAAGCTGAGAGGTTCTCACTTACCTGAGCTGCGGATTCTGTGCCCGGGGAGGTATGGGTAGTATAATTACTGAATGACTTGCTCTGGCTGGGAACACAGCTAAATCTACTCTCTGCTCATACAAAGCATTTCATGCACTTGACAGCTCAAATCTCTTACAGTGAAATCCGTTATTACTCTATAATAATCCAGGGCAGCCAGGGAAGTGCTTGTAGAAATGTAGAAGAACAAGGATAATAAGGATAATATAAATTATACTAAGTCACAATCATGAATCTGAAAATCATGAAACTGAATAGAGTTATGACAGAATGCTTTAATTGTTCCAAATTGTAGCAATGTGCATGGATCTACTGGGACACTAGGGCCCACCAGGAATGTGACTTCCATATAAACTGAAAGGTCCCTCTCCTGGAGCCTGGTGACCATCCTTGAGGTTGTCATCAAGGTATAGGGGACAGGCTGGGTCAGTGTTGGACTGGGATGCCAGGGGCCCACCAGAAAACCTTAGACCAGGGACCCACCAGAAAACCTTAGAACAGGGGCCCAACAGAAAACCTTAGAACAGGGGCCCAACAGAAATCCCTGTGGGCCAGTCCAACACTAGGCTGGGTGGGGAGAATGGGTCTGGGTTGACAGTGTTGAAGAAGACTAGGGCTTAACTACAAAGGAAGCAGATCCTCCAGTTTCAAGAAGTGATAAGGGCCCTATAAGGCCCTGATTAATGAGCAATTTCAATTTACCTCTGTAGAATATAGAAATAAACTGTATCATTATTTTGGGAACCTAAAACAGTAACATTTTGTTACTCCACTTGAATTATTCTCATGGGTGTTCCTGAGTCACAATATGATAGAGGAAAGCTGAACCATAACTGGCATTTATATTTTAAACAATGTAAATAAAGATGTAAAGCTTTCATCTGTTTATATTTTACCATCAGAAGGTCTTGGTCTTATAAAATTCTTCTCCCACTTGATTCCCATTCATGTAATGACAGAAGAGGAAAACACTCTTATTGTTAAGAACTCAACCTCCAGTAACTCTGATCATTATGTGACTCAAGTTCCTGAATGCGCCAGCGCTGGAATAAAGCATGATTAAATCTAAGCAAATAGGCATTGTCTCTTGTTTATTTCCAGTACATGATGAGTCTAAAGAATGTATCACTGCACACTCGCTGATTCCTGAAATTGTCATTGCAGATAATGAAAAATGCAGAAAAGTTCAACCAGTGACATTGATTTTTTTTCATATTTTACATTACAGGCATATTTTTATATTCAGCTCCCATTCAGTTGTACTTAGGAGGAAAGCAGTTCTATTTCCGTGGATTTTAGCTACTAACTGATAAAATGTGATAT
>CM044434.1:3883303-3900213 GCA_024363595.1 Xenopus borealis | reverse complement strand
AGCCAACATGGCTATCAAAAACTGAACCTTGTAGTCTATCAATAGCTGATATAACATGATAAAGATCTCTAGAGCGTTTGGCATACTTTTAAGTAACCCTGTTTCCTCTGGGTTGTGGTTACTACCTACAGTAGCTGTACATTCCATAGGACAACTGGAGACTCTGTAATATCATCTTCTAAAGCAATGATCCCCAACCAGTGGCTCTGATACAACATGTTCCTCACCAACTCCTTGAATGTTGCTCCTAAGCAGGTGATTATTTTTGAATTCCTGGCTTGGAGGCACATTTTTGTTGCATAAACGCCAGTTGTAATGCCAAACAGAGCCTCTTGCAGGCTGCCAATCCACATGGGCATTTTTCCTGCACATGCTGCTCCCCAACTCTTTTTACTTTTGAATGTGGTTTATGAGTAAAAAGGTTGGGGACCCCTGATCTAGAGGATTCAGAAGCACCCACTGAGTTTAAAAGAAAGTGGGTTCCATCTTAAGGAAGTAAAATGGTAACTGTGTCAGGAGATACCTTCAAGAATGTCTCAGGTGTCTTCTATTGACATCAAAATGTTGAGCAGCCCCATCGCTCTTAGGGTGTAGAACCTAATGCCTTGCCTTTCTGAGGCAAAGTACATAAATTCTGAGTAGGTTCTTGCTACAGTCCTGTACATGTAACATTTTAGGTTGCATATTCTAATTAGGGATGCACTAAATCCACCTTTCTAATATTCAAATAGCAAATGATTTGAGGAAGATTTGACCTAATACCAAACCGAAGCTGAATCCTAATTTGCATATGCAAATTGATTGCAGGAAGGATTAAAGAGAACCATGTGTGTAAAAATGTTTTCACTTCCTTGTTTCTGTGAAAAACTTCACTTGATTTTGAGGATTTGCATTTGGTTTGGCCAGCCACTTGAATTCAGCAAAATCCGAATCTTGCTGGAAAAAAGGCGAATCCCAAATCAAATCCTAACTTTAATGAGCAGGTCCATCATTATCTCCTGTATTTTTCATATTTTTAATGTAGACACCATTCTGTTGTACAGAGCTGAGGAACAAGTTGGCACTGTATAAACTTTGATATTTCTTGAAGTTTGTCTTTCCAGACAGTCCCAGTATCAGTCTGTATATGTAAGTATCTGCCTCTAGAGGACTTCTATAGATGTTGCAGCTCAATTATCTCTTGAAGGCTGTATGCAATGATTCACTGGTATAAAAATAAGAGGACAATAAGTGATAAATAATTGGGCTCAGCAAGTCCAGTTGCTTTGAGTTACTTTTGTTAAATATGCGTTAGCACATCATATAATCAAGTCCCCCATTTTTATCACTGTCACTTCCTCCAAACATGTTGTTCTTAGTGGACATAAGTGGCATGGATAATTATAGTAAATTTCTATTGATGTTTCATCAAGACACTAAACTTAGCTCAGAATTAAGGTGAATCAGGTTGATTTCATAAAACGGTCTCCCTGACAACTTTTGAGCATCACCTTGAATGAGGTGGTTTACATTTCAGTGGTATCACTGCGTTCCTTTGACACATAAATGATATAAATGATACATTGCACTAGGCCTTTTTTAAAGATGCTCTCTTTTTGATAGTATGATTAAAAATGCAGCCCTTAATGTGGGAAAAGTACCACTTAAGGTTTCCAGCATAACGGGTACTCAGAACAAAGGAAGCCAGAAATGATGGGTGGAGCAAATTGTATCTTGCTGTTTTATTTGACTTCTTTCAAATTTCAAATTCCCTGACCTTTTCACCATTAAATAAAATGCTTTGACAAGTTGTTGGTTGGTAATGTCAAAATGCTTGACAAGCTTGTCAAAAACAAAAAGATCTTCCCCCCGTTGGGACACCCATGTGCTGATATGATCATTTAGTACTCAGGTAAAGCATCTGGATCATAAAATAACTGTTCAATGTCGTTCTAACTTAATGGGATTTCCTTACCTGCACAACAGGTATTTGGTCAATTTTCAACTTCATATCAGTCAGATAAGCCATCACATATAATACATTCCAATACTAGTGATGGGCGAATTTATTCGCGGCAAATTCCCGCGATTTGCCGCCGGCGAATAAATTCGTTAAATCAAACGATCGGTATCTGATCCTACGAATTCATCGAGAAATCTAAAATCGAGCAAAATGATAGTCTAAAACAATTCGATAAGCATTCGATAGGATCAATTTTGGGGAATAATAGTAAATTTGCCCCTTAGTGTTGTAGAAAAATACAAAATTTAAGGTTCAATGTATCAAAAAAATTTAAAGTTCAATATCACCAAAAAAGACATGCATTTAAAATCTCCAGGTATGTGATGGCATAACCACAAACTATAAAACTTCGTATATCCATGTTGTCACTGGTCAGTCTGTAAGAAATATTAATATAAAAATTATATTAAAATCAATTACCCAGGTACTGCTCGAACCGAGCCTACCAAGAGCTTAAGTTGTAACTTTCACATTCTTAATTTTTATAACATGTTTTCCATTTCATCTAAAGAAAACAAAGGTCAAGTAGGTTAAATTATAGAAACAAAGAAACTTCATAAGAAGCCACTGATGATCCAATGTTCATTCAGGCCCTCTGAATGTAAACAATTAAGTTTTTTAATCCATTTGACTTCTTCTTGTAATAGAAGTTTGAGCACATCCCCCCTTTCTGTGGTTTATGGATCACATCCAATACTTTTCACTCAAGTTGCGATTGATTATGTTTTCGAGAGGTGAAGTGTCTTGAAATAGAAGTATTAGTTTGGGTGCCTTCTTTGAAATTTCCCATATTGGATCTATGCTCTTTAATTCTCTCTTTAGCAGGGTGAGATGTTTGACGGATATACACAAGTCCACAATGACATTTTAACAAGTAAATCATGTGTACGCTTTCGTACGTTGCATAGGATTAGAGTATTTTCTTTCCATTAATGGGATGATGTACAACTTCCCCTTTAATAATAGATGAGCAGCAAATGTAGTTTAAACAGGGAAAAGTGCCTTTTTTAGGTTTTCCCTGAAATAAAGACTGTTGTTTGTTTGCTCTACGTAGTTCTGCTGGGCATTTATCCCGTAGTGTCTGTCCCCTTGTTTGCCAAAATAATGGAGCCTCCTTACAGTACTATTTAAGAGACTTATCGTGTTGTAGAATGGGCCAAAACCTTTTAAACACCTTCTCAATCTGGAAGCTTGCTTGTGATAATTTGCTAAAAAATGTCATTGTTATTTTCTATTTTTGGTTTAGAGCGTAGTAATCGCCTACGGGGATCCTCCCAACTTGTTTAGCAATTTTATCTAAATTATGTGCATTATAACCTTTAGCTATAAATCCACGCGTCAGTGTGTCAGCCGCTTTCCAATATTTAGCATCATCTGAGGAAATGCGTCTTGACCTCAGAAATTGACCTTTGGGTATTGCTGAACTACACCTGGGATTATGGAAGCTTTTGGCATGAAGCAAACTGTTACAGTCTGTGGCTTTGTGATACAATTCTGTCTCAATAGTCCCTCCAGTAATAGTAAGTTTTACATCAAGAAAATGAATTGTTTGAACAGAGGTTTACTGTCGTGAATTTTACAGTTGTGTATTGGCCTTAGCTACCATATCGTGAAACACTGCAAAGTCACCTCTCCATATTACTCAACCATTGTCCACATAACGAAGATACAGTCATATATGTTCCTTAAATTCTATGTTGAGGAAAGAAATGTTTAAAAAAACCAAGTACACTTATTCCATCAGTACAGAGCAATGCCCTGTCAGCATTTGAAAAGGTGGTTACTGCTGAGGTTGAAAAAATCTGTGAGAGACCCAGCTATAACAAGTGTTCCCCTAACCTGTGATATAAAGAAAGACGGCACACTACATAAACTGCAGAATAACAATTCAATTGTAATTAAAAATGCTGACACGGGTGGAGGCATTGTACTTATGGACAAACACAATCAATCACAACTTGAGTGGCAAGTATTGGATGTGATCCATAAACAACAGAGAGGGGGGAATTTGCTCAAATTTCTAATACAAGAAGAAGCCAAATTGATTAAAAAATTAATCGCTTACATCCAGAGGGCCTGAATGAACATTGGATCATCAGTGGCTTCTTATGAAGCACTATATAATAAGTGGTCTCTTTGTTTCTATAATTTAACCTTCTTGACCTTTGACTATGAAGATTCTCATTCATCCAGGTCATGGTATATTTATCAAAAGTAACTAAAAGCAACTGGACTTGCTGAGAAATTTTAATGAAGACGTTTCACAGCTCATCCGAGCAGCTTCCTCAGTTCAACTGACTGGTTTAGGGGAGTTCCCGGCATATAGACTCTTCCAACAATCCAATCACAATGGCACATTGTAACTCTACAGAGAGGTAACATCTGAAATTTACAGTGGTATTGATTCTGTGTAGTTACTGTGATAGGATTACCAATGTGTCATGCAACTCATAGAAAACAGGTGTTACTTGTGAGAGTTGCAAGAATGGATGTGTGATGTGTTCTGAAACCGCCGGGGAAGAGATGTTCTTCTTGACCTTTGTTTTCTTTAAACCCTGTTTATCCTACATTTAAATTACAGCTAGCTCTTCAGGGATGGAGTTAAATGGCTCATAATGTGGGTTGATGGTTCTATCTTGTTACACTTGACAAAGAGCTAAGATCGAAGCGTGTAGTGTGAAATAAACAGCACGAATTTTGCAGCAACCCATTGCATTTGACTGAAGTTCATCACTATCTTATATTCTGTAAAATTTCAGCTTCATTGGACGGAAGCTTAGTGATTGAACTGACCTGTTAAATACAATCTCTTTTTTTATTTGTAATGGTAAATTCATTAATGTAAAGACTTAAGTTATTTGGTCTACATATCTGCCTACATAATTCTGGCAACCAAAATTTCAGCCTTTCCTGTGCACAAACAATGATGATTTTCAAAGCTTTCTTGTTAAAGCTTAACCTGTTAGCAGGGACGAGCACTCTTTGTTTGTCTCTGAATCTGTATGCATGCGTGGAACAGGTTAGACAAGTGCTATTTATGAGACGGGAGCGCAGTGAATTGCTTGATGTAAAAATACTAGAGATTAATCAACATAATGATAGATATTGTGAGGGTTTCTCTCAACCGACTTTTAGAAAGATGAATTGGAATGGAAATGAATGTGTGATTATAACTGAGCCTTCTAATGCAGTGAAGTGACGATGCTCCTGTCTCTGCAATGTATAATATTTCATTTCTAAATTATGGTTTTGTAGATGCTCAAGAAATTATAATGCGCAGGAACCTCATTTGCACATCCAAATGTGCAAATCTGTTGCATTTCTAGGTGTTGCTTGCATGCAAAAGTCAAGTTCAGTAACACCAAAAATACTAATATTTTTCTTTTTTTTTCTTTGTTTAATAGGGTTAGGGGGAGATACTAAATACTAAATACTAATATTTCTGTCCACTAACTGCAAGTAAAATATGTCCTACCAATAGTATTATATAATTTACTGCAGACCATAAACTGTGGTTGGTGAGGTTTCTATACAAACTGGCATTTGTTTTATTTGGCAGTTGCTTGTGTGGGCCACATAGAACTGCCCCAATTGTTGGCTATTAGGCAAAAAGTCTTGTACATGGGGAAACTCAAGCAGACCCACTAAAAGGAACATCCATTGTCAAATACAGCCATGTCCTAAATTTCCAGGTCAATATCTGGCTGAGCCCAAGTTAGATATAAGTTATATATAAGCTGAGGGCATGAGAGTAGTTTTGGCTGTGCACACATGCCAATAAATTACTGACTTGGCCCAAAGATCACCCAGCAAAAACCCAAGAAACTATCAGCAATTTAAGTATTAAGTATTTAAGTATTTACTGTATGGCCATGTGTCCTCTTGTTGCATTTTTCCTAGTACACTTGGTTCTATCAGCTGTCTTGCCATGTGATCCAATGAATGAGTGGCCTCTATAGTACACCCCCTAATGTCCATTTACAGACAAGTTAAGCAAGGTATGAACCATTCATTAGCTCCACAATGCTGGCAACTGGTGTCTGAGCAGCCATGTTTTATTAGCTCTGATCTTGTATACAGGCATAAGGATCTATTATCAGGAAACCTGTACCCCGGAAATCCCTGAATTACAGAAACGCTGTCTCCAAGCCTATTGGGTTTATTTACTATTTACATGATTTTCTAGTAGACTTAAGTTATAAAGTTCCAAATTACAAAAAGATCCATTGTCCAAAAAACACAGATCCCAAGTATTCTAGATAACAGGTTCCCATACCAGTAAGTCCATGTTTAAATATGCTTGCACTGGGTCAGGTACCTGCAGATTATGCACAAAGTGGTTGAGTTCTGGGTAGAAAATCCCTGATTCCCTGACCATGCGGATAGTCCACCGTAGTGCTGTAGGTGATTTTTTGGTTTTTCCCGAATAAATTGGCGCCAGGGTGAAGTCATTCCCAATCTGCAATGACGTCACTTCTGTCTCCTAGGTCAGAAGGTAAGTTTAACTTATAGGGGAGCAACTTTGGGTAGGTGGATGTAGTGAGTGCGGGTCAGGGTAGGGGTCAGTGGGTGTGGGCCAGGCATGGGTCCTTTCAATTGGGCCCCCTGTAGGACTATGCTATATGGTTAATGATAATCTCACTGGGGCAGCTACTTAACACTTATATATATTAGGATGTATGGCCTATATCTAGACTTCCTAGTTTCCAAGTTGAGTAGATATCAATATGCATGTTAACACACTGAACTCCAATCTTGAACCATTATATCCAAATAAGTTGTGTGTCTTCCTTTAATCAGTTCCATTCAGTTTCATCCATTCGTTTTTTATTTGTTAATGCTGTAAAATGTTTTTTCTCCACTTGCAAACTTTCCTCTTTAGCCTATAACCGTTCCCACATTCCATTTCTGAACTGATAAACAACAGAACACAAGTCTCATGTTGACGTGTGAGCATAGTAATCAGTTAAAAATATGGTTAATTAGCTTGGACAAATAATTGCCTCCACATGACTTATGGATTTCTAGAGCTTTGAAAAAAAGGTCACATCTTCCCAAACACAGCCAGTAATGTGTCATCACATAAATCTAGTCCCTCCCTAGAGGATACCTTTCAGCGGATGATGCTCGTTCATGCTCATTGTATAGCTAAATAGCATAATATTCATCATGCATTCATTAAAAAGTTATGAGTATCATCTCCTGCTCTGTCTACAATGGGATGATATATTCCGGATGGTCTGGCGTTACACGGAATGTTTATTTCCAGCCTGCGCATTCCAAAGGCGGTGCCTGTATATTCAGTTGAGAACTTGCAACTGTCACTTTCCAGATAAATTAAACATTGTCTGGGATTCGTTGTGCATTTTATAAAAATGGTTTATCAGAGACTTTGTGCAGGACATTTTCATCCAAAATAAACAGAATCAGAGAGTTGTTGTTGTCAAAATGAAAATAAATAGGGCTGGTTCTTCAAAGGTCAAAACCCCTTCTTGATTTTAGCTTCACACACCATTTTCCTACAAGTTTTATTCCATTTTTGAAAACTTTTCCCATTTTTAAACTGGCAAAATTGGTTCAGATACACTTTTATATTGAAAGCTTTTTGGAAATTCATCCTTTTTCTTCCACATTTTGCCATGCACTAATTTTTTTATAAAACTACCGCAAAAAAAAACTCATCGAGATTGCCACCTCAATAAAAAACACCCATTGACTTTAATTTATTTGGACAAAAAGTTGCCAAGATAAAAAAGTCACAGAAAAGCTCCCATTGACTTCAATATATTTGGAGTGCATAAAAATAAATTACCACCTATTGAGTTCAATGTGCTTTGTGTATTTTTGGTCATTTTGCAAATTTTGCCAGCAAAGAGAAATGGGACAGATTCGCTCATCACTACAGACCACCAATTAGCTAATGGTACAAATGCATTGATACTGTGTAGGCCATGATCAGATGTCCTTATTTGGGCCTGGCCATTTAGGTCTGAAGTAACTCCTCCAAATGATCTGCCCCCCTGAGGTATTCAGTATGGTGAGAATGAAGAAAATTACTTGACCAAATAAGGGCATGCAAAGGTTCGTTCCCAGGAACCAAATCAAGGCAAATTTTTTAGGTTATGCCCTATTATGCACAACCACGAAGCTTACTCTACCAATGACATGCTCCCAATAAATTTGGAAGGGTTTTCATGTACTGTATATCCAGCTTCAGGCTATAAAGGAGCAGCTGTATTAATAAGAAATAGAATACTGTATTCATGTAAACACAAAATTTATTTCCCCTGGATAGAAAAAAACCCCAGTATAACTGGCCCTATAATTGTCAAGCTTTATCTTTCAGTCTATGTATTTATTGAGAAAAAACGATAGAAGGCGCAAACTCCAAATTAATCCCAAAGGAGGCTGCCCACTAGAAGTCTCCAAAATAAATCTTGTAAAACAAAGAAGTAAGGATTGCACACTCTATTAAATGAAAAAAAGAAACTTTAGTTCATGCTGGTTACATAAAATTGCAACTGCATTTTGCCCTACGCGTTTAGACCAATAAAGGTCTTCACCAGGGGACTTTTTTGTTATTCATTTTATTGATCTATCTACCTTCTCTTTGTCAAACAGTTAGTGGCATGCTATCTCAACAATGAGGGCTGTTTCTCTCTCACAGTTCAGACAGCTTTTTATCCAGAGAAAGTTATTACACCTTTACAAGGTAATGAGACAAGGGGGTGCGCATAAACAGCAAAGGGACCGAAGGTTCCTAAATGCTATTACACAATCAGATTTGTTATGAAATGATCATCCCCGAGTACAAACTGGGGGCCACTGCTTTTGTTTTCACTGCATTTCCCAAAGCTGGATTTTCAGTACACACTGAATCTTTTGATGGACCTTAATTAGCTGGTGTCTTGTTCTGTGCAAGGACTGGGTCCATAGATATCCACCTGGAGAGATTGCTGATGTAAATGTTATCTTATACAATTTCTGCCTAGAAATATGTTCTGCATCTAGAGTTGTTGATGTCATTGTCCAGGAACTATTAGTTGGGGTGGTCAAGGTAGTTTCCAGGTACATAAGAAATTAAAACATCTCAACCTTCTTCAGGTTCTGAAGGAGCATCAAGAGAATTTCTGCCAATAGGCGAGTTGAGAATCTTGCCTCAGGTGGCACTTTATCACTAGTGGCAAAAAGATGTGAGACGTTTGTTGAGTTATCATAACCAAATTCACTTGTTAAAAGGGGGTTCCGGATGCTTCTGTAAAATCAAGGTAGATAGATGGAAACAGAGATAAAAATTAAAAGAGAGAGCACAATAAATCGATAGATAGATCTATCTATCTACAGCCGCTTTGCTTTGCAGTCTAAGGCCAGCATCATACTCAGCAGTTAGAAGGCTAGGTAAGGTTTTCCTGCTTCTGTGCTGGGTTTGCATCTTTATTTACAAAGTGATGCGTGAGTCCAGTGGAGCATTAACTGTGCCCAAGGACACGGAGCATTTTTGCATTTCTTAGAGCCATAAATAGATGTTGTGAGTCAGTAGCACATTGGAAGGTCATTGCATGAAATGGCAGTTTTCTGGTCAGAGTAGAGTAATAGAGAAGTGAGTGAATGAGGCCGCTGAATCTGACATCTCTGCTGGACATTCTCCCCAGCCAGAGACAGCTCTGTACCTCTGACAATAAAGTCAATATATAGTTTTTATTATAAAGATTACCCTTGATTTATAAAGCCTTCAGTACAGTACACTATGACTGGAAGACGCATACAAGAGGATATACACACAAAATTTAATTCTGCCTAATAAGAAAAATAATTTCTTTCATTGCAAAAAATTCTATATTGGTGTTTATATACTGTATAATTTTCAAATGCTACATTAAAAAAGAACAAATATAAGGTGCTAAAAATAATAAACAAAATATATGTGCCAAGTAAGAGACACAAAGCCCACATTGTGCTCCATTTATCTTGGTGTTGTCATGTTTCTCACCTTTGTAATGTTTAAAAAAAATCATAGGCATGTCCTGTATACAAGAAAGTGCAACAATATTTAAGATTCCTGGGGAGAAAAAAGAATGACAAATTCATAATTTCTGGATTAGGCCAAAACCAAAAAATTTAGGTGAACCTGAACTGAATCCAAACCATAATTTTAAAAAATGTCAAAAATTGTAAACAAAAACTGTCAGATTTAGTTACCCTGAGCTTTAAAGTCAAGTGGTGATCATTCAGCCCAGGAAAATTGCAAAAAACACAATGGAGTCCTTTACCTTGCAGGTTTCTTTATTTTTTGGGTATTTTGCATGTATTTTGTATACTATATACATAAAAAATGACCAGCATCACTGGGGTTTTATGTTCAAAAAATTATTGAATTGTATGTATAACGGACGTGACGTTATATAGCTTTTTATTTAAAATTAAATATGTTTTCTGAAATTAAATATTCTGAACTGGATGCTCAAACAGTAATACAGTAAATAGACACATTATTTTAATGCATTTAGAATTTTTTACATTTTATTGAAAAATCTTGAAAATTCAAATAAAAAAAATCAACAATAATGATGGGCAAATCTGACCTTTTTCACTTTGCCATAAATTAGTGAACTTGCTAACATTTGGCAACCATTTTTACTTACCTGTAGATGTGCCAAAAACTGAGAGACAAAGTTTTGCACCCATTAGAGTCTGTGTGGTGAAACATTTCGCTCATCACTATTCAGCAACTAATACTATTAATTTTCTTTAAAAAAATGTCTTGCGAAAAAAAAATTCAGCATGAAAAAACAAGATAAAAGAATAAAATTCAAGCAAATCAAAGAACTTGCTCAAGATTTCTGGTTTGAACATCCCAGACCTAAAGGTCGATGGGTAATAAATATGTTCTTTTCGGTTTCCATGGTCGTATTTCACCCTGAATCCTGGATTTGGTGCATCCTTGTGAAAAAAAAGAACATTTACAACTTATTTCAGAAAGAGATTTCACAGAAAAATTTTGTTTGTGGATTTATAAAAGTCCACAAAATTCTCCCATGTAAAATAATGTTTATTTGCTTTACATTAAATCACATTGTCAAGATAGGCCTTGTCCATCCTTTTGCTAGACTGAGTGATTAGAAATGAGGAATATTTTGTGGAAGCCAGAGAATGTCAAGAGGTGACGCTCATGAAGGATGAGGAGGTTTTTGTTCCAGACGTCGCTACTTGTATCTTGGGAGATTGAAATAGATCACCCTTTGGAATTAAAGAGTGTTGAATGATACAGTGCGAGGGAAACAGAAGCAGATCATGGCTTTGATCAAGAGGAAACCATTGCACTTGGGTATAATATTGGCTGTCTAACAAAATGTTATTCACTGTCTCAGCTGCTAAATCCCAACCGCAGTTATCCTCAGCTCCAGCCGGCCTGTCTTGGCTCATGACAACTTCTGTCGTATCTTGTTTCAACACCCTCACTTTATTTCTTCTAGATTCCAAAATGCTTAACCAACCATTCTGATCTCAATGTATCTGACAACAAACGCGTAGCTGTGTAACTACACTGGGTGCCTTGCACTTTCCTGATTGATATTTATGGGTCTGTGACCAATTCGAATAGCTTTCTGCATCCAAATGCACTTTTTCTAACTCCAACACAGACATGGATCAATCATCCGTAATGAATTTGGGCCTGCCTTTCCCTGTAAACCCTTTAACTGCAAGTTCTTGTGAAATAAAGAGTTTGCAGGTGAGTTCTGTGTGGGTCTCCAGGACTTGATGGAAAGAGAGTTGCAGAAATTACAGTAACTATATTGTCTTTAGTTATTTTCAGTTTTACATCAGGGATCACTAACCTTGTGTTGATATCCACTGAGAGCTGGACTTATGTGGAGTTCTATAACATTCAAACAAACTTGACCAAGTCCCCTGCATGAGTGCTCAACTGCCATGCAAATCTGAGTGTCTTTGAGGTGCACAGATTTTTGCCAGTGATATCCAGTTGAGTTACATCAATTGGCCTAGTTAATAGAATAAGAAATTTAGGCTGACAGAAATGCTACTTTTTAACCATAAGCTACTTAGTTTACTAGGGACACTTTCTCCCTTCCAGGCAACTCTTCATGCACCCTCAGGATACAATAGAGAGTAAAAGGTTCAAGGGATAAAGTAATTTAAGTCACTTTTAATTTTTCAGCTACCTGGTCTACTGGGGACTTATCCTTCCTCCCGGGTATCTCTTCATATACCCTAAAAATTCAACAGAGAGTGGAAGGTTCTAGGGATAAAGTCATTAAAGGAGTAGGAAAGCTACCATGCCAGTTTATTGACAATGGATTAGCTGCAATAGTAAAGTAGAATGCTATATTTATTCTGTAGAATGTTTTACCATACCTGAGCAAAAAACTCTAGTGTTCTAGAGTTTGTTTTGGATAGCGGCTCTCTTATTAGCTTTCTTTCTGAGTCTCTCCCTGCTCATAGCTCTAGCCTGAGATTACAGCAGGGAGGGGAGAGGGAGGGAAAGAGAGGAGCAAACTGAGGATGCTCAAGTCCTAACCCTGGAGGTTTAAGCTGAAAACAGAAAATAGAAGGAAAGAAATACTGTGTTTCTTTTGACAGAGGACAGAGGATTTATATAGACCTTTCTGATATTCTTACTTGATTTTAACCTTTCCTTCTCCTTTAAGGTTACCAAATTTGCAGCAGTTTACTGGTCTGGTAGCCTACTGAACCTAATCAATTATTAACATTAAATTAGTCACTTGTATATGCTACCAAGTGACTGGTTGCTAAGTGTTACAAAACCTGATGCAAACTTTACAGCTGTTATTACATATTGTGAGTTACTGGGTGTCACCAAAGATTTCCATGACCATTTCAAGGTGTAAGACTCAAGGCTTTTAGTGATTGTGGAACTCCAAAGTCTCTTCAGCTATCCTTATATTATACATTTTAGATTTAGTTTAATAATACACACGTTTCAGTGAGTTTATGTGACACAAGTGATATCACTATGACCTAAGGATATTTATGTATTAGTCATGCATTGTTCTTGTGTATTGAAAAGCATCAAATTGGACCTGAAGTTTTACTCCAAATGTTTGAAGCATTTTCCTAAAAGTTGAAATACATTATTATAATGGGCTCTACCGGTTATGAGACTATTTTGATGTTGATTACAATTCAATATTCAGCTTTTTTAACATTAGGTCATTTTTTTTATTCCTTATAATTATTTATTGCCCAGAAGCACAGCAAAACTAGTTCTAATTTTATATATAATATAAATACACACAATATTATATCTTGTCTTTGACTGTATAATGTGGAGACAACATGACATCTGAGGAACAGACCTGATTTCAATGAGAACACTGCCAGGGGGGGGGGGGATCTTTCAGGTCCATGGTCTTTAATGATCTCAGTTACAGAACAAAGTGAGATCCTCACACCTTGCTCGCTTTGCACTCTTCTTCTCATGCCTTTTCCCCATCCTGTCCCACCATACGCCCTCCAGCTGATTTTCAATCCCATCCTTTTATCTGGTAGTTGGAGGTGTTACCACATGTCTGTGATTCTGAATGCATGAAGGTTAATAGATGAGAACGCGTCTATTTTCAAAGCTGGACTTGGAAGCAGCCCTATAGGGATGAAGCTTGGTTGACATTCATGATGTAAATGATGCCACGGCAAAATGAATTCTATTCTGTACTTGTTCCATCAAAGGCTTTGTCTGTATGTGGACTGAAATAAATTTGGGTTCAAGGAAATCTTGGCTTACTCTTGGGCAAGTTTTTTGGATGATTTAATGGGCATCTAAACCTCAGCCTTCTCTTTTCAACCTGCCTATTTACACAGTTCAATCCAATCAAAGTTTAACCCCCACACTCCAGTATCTATTGTTCGAGTTAAACTGCTACTTCCTGCTGTATCCATATGCCATGTTGTATTTGCTGTGCCAGGGGGTCAGCTCAGCATCTGTCACTGGGAATCTCAACTGGAAGGATGCCATACACATTCCATGTCCTGCCAAACAATGCTTAGTCCCCCACTTTGATCACAATCTTAACATTGGCAGCACAACAAAATGTAAACTTGGCACCCCACCGTAACATGAATAACTGTAAAGCTCTGTTGAATTATTGGCTAGTCTAGCCAAGGGAGTCCTCTTGGTGCACAATGGGGTTCCTTTGTAGTTGACATTTGCAAGCACATCTGTTATCTAATAGTCTTCCAGAGGATTCAACATTGTCACCCTATTATGAAATGGAACAGCTCAAAATGGGCAGTCTACACTCTTTTGATTCCATATAGCACCTGCTTCAATCACCTATTCAGGGATAGGGAACCTTGGCTCTCCAGCTGTTAAGGAACTACAAATCCCACACTGCATTTGCCTTTATGAATCATGACAGACTCCTTCATTGCATTCTGGGACTTGTAGTTCCTTAACAGCTGGAGAGCCAAGGTTCCCTATCCCTGACTATATGTACATTAAGTATACAGCATATACCGTACAAAACAAACCGTATGCATGGGTGGCAGCTGCAACTGTTCTTTTCATTGGGTACCTGATATCATTTGCTCTCAACCATTTTACATCCTAAGCAGGGTGGCCAACCTACCCAATGACAAACAATTCTGCATTATTATCAATCAGTAATTTTATAGTATTTGTGTATTATAAGCACCTTACAGAGAATGTTTCACCGTTTACATTGTTTTCTGCCCCAGTCAAGGCATGGTTTAAATACACATTCAGCCACATTTGAAACACTGAGTTGCTTTTGCAACCAAATCCAATATGCCCATTACATAATTGAAGTCCAGTAGGGAACCCTGTTCTTGATACATGCCAGTAGACATTCAGCACAGGGTTCCCTGTGGGATTGCAATGCTACACCCTCATTTGAAGGTTGAGGCATAAGTAAGTATAATGTACAGTAAGTACAATGTACAGTTTAAGCCACAGAGATTTCACATTTTGTCACACTGATTAATTCTTCATTACTAAATCCTACCTCTAGATGGTGCCGGAGTGCAATGGCCTTAAGGCCCCCATACACAGGCTGATAAAAGCTGCAGACAGACTGAGTTGGCAGCTTATTGGCCCATGTGTGGGGCCATCCGACGGGCTTCCCCGACCGATATCTGGCCAAAAGTTGGCCAGAGCTCGATCGGGCAGGTTAAAAAACCTAGGCAGATCGTGGGCGCATCTCTGCATGTGTGCGATGTGACCGCCCATATCGCCTCCGTTTTGATTCGATCGTTGGGCCCTAGGGCCCACAATCGGATCAGCCCGATATCGCCCACCTCAGTGTGGGCATATCGGGGAGAGATCTGTTCATTTGGCGATATCGCCAAATGGGCTGATCTCCCTGTCTATGGCCACCTTTAGTCTATCAGAAGCAATGTATTGAAACAATTGCACTCTAGCACCATCTAAAGGCAGGATTTTGCACACAAAAAATGGTGTCTTTATCTGTATATACCAATGCCCAACCCATATACTCAGATGGTGGCATGTTCAACGTGTACAAATAAACACCAATGTCCATAACAGTGTCTAGTCTAATCTAGTGATGCAACACAACTGGCATTTTAGTGCACAATTATCACAATAGCATGCAAGGTATATCATTTTTTCATAAATTCTTGAGCTTCCCACTGCACTTGTTATATGTCAGTAATTATAAGGTTGAGTTAAGCAAAAAACAAAAAGGCGAAAGTGACACATAAAACAATTGCTAACATGAATGGAAGTGGAAGCCCATTGTAACAAATAATCAAAAAAACAGAAGTGGGCTAGCTTTGCTGCAGAACAATCAGGATGTAAGTCGAATGCCTAATTGCATAGCATGCACTCTCTAAAAGGCACTACTTCATTTAAAGGAAAGTATTTTGCCCAAGCCCCTGGTTCCCTCCGCTTATGCATTCAGGCTTCGACTCACCCTGCTGTACTTTAGATCTTGGTTCCTCAATATATAAATAGTTTCTCTATTGAGAACACGGCAGGTATGAGTGCAAGCCCAATCTCCAGCCTTTTCATCAATCTGTCACCTACAAAATATTTATTCATCTGGTGCCGACAAAAGAAACCACGAGGTGATAAATTCATTCATTAAGGATATGAAAAAGATTTAGGAGCTGAAAGTCATTTTACTAAATGGGAAAGGGGGAACCGGAAAATCCACGCAGTGTGAGACCCAACTGAATAGAACAAGGGCCACGTCGCACTGCTCCGCTTCTTTCTGGGTTAGAAAAGAAATATCATTACAAGGAAATATATCCGGCTGCTTCGGGAAATGTCATAGAACAACCATCTCTGGAATTGGAGATTTAAAGAGAACCATCAATGGGGTTTTATATCTTCTTGTATTAACCTTTTAAATTGCAACATAGTGAGTTCTGTCCAGAGTAAGGTACTTGAGGCATTGGATAAAATTAGTTTTATTGTAGAATGATGTGCAGCTACATTTTTATGCCTTGCAATTGCCCCATTTTACAGTGTATGTGTGAACCCAATTCTGCACCCAAAACAGACGGAACTTGCTATACATTGACAAGGGTATCGGATGGATGCAAAAAATGCAAAAAAAATACTATTTCATACCTTCCTGCCCAAAACCAGTTCAGAATTTGGCACCACATTTTTAATGACTGGTTTTATTGTAAGAGAAACTTCACAGTATTGAAGGGAAACTTGGAGACCCACTCTAAATATCAAGGAATCCTTTAAGAATTCCTGGAATAGACATAATAAAAAAATGTTATCTATTTTATAGATTTAGGTAGTTGGTCCTCCCTTTGCCTCTATAATAGCTTCTACTCTGTAAGTCTGTATTAGATTTTAGGACTAGGGAACATTTAAAACATAGTGAGACATAGTGAGACAGATAGATAGATAGATAGATAGATAGATAGATAG
>CM044434.1:3735213-3746586 GCA_024363595.1 Xenopus borealis | reverse complement strand
ATTTGATTATAATTGAGTCTATGGGAGATGGCCTTTCCGTAATTAGGCACTTTCTGCATAATGGATTTCTGGATAACAGATTCCATACATTTACATACATTAATAATGTTACACGCTTGTCATTTGTACTTTATACCCCCCACCCCTGAGAAACAGGAGTTGGGGGGATTGAATATCTGTAGGCCAGATATTGGCCAACTAAAACTGCTGAAATTGCAGAAAAAGTAAAAAATAGACAATACATGTAAACTTTAAATCGGACGGACGTGAACTTTCACGAAATAAGTCAGCAGATGGTCAGGTCTATTGGGTCTCCTCCAGGTTTTGTTAATACTCTGACATCAATGTGACAGCGAGGAGGAAGAGTCCCACATACAGGCACCGCGGGATTCTGGGAGATGGGGGTGCAACAGGCTCTTGGTTAGAAAAGAGGGGGCCCTGGTTGTGCAGGGAAACTGTGTTAAAGGAACAGTTCAGTATAAAAATAAAACTGGGTAAATAGACAGACTGTGAAAAATAAAAAATTTATCTAATATAGTTAGTTATCCAAATATGTAATGTATAAAGGCTGGAGTGAGTGGATGTGTAACAGAAAAGAACACTACTTCCTGCCTTTCAGCTCTCCTGCTTTCCACTGATTGGTTACCAGGCAGTAACCAATCAGAGACTATAAGGGGGGCCACATGGGACATAACTGTTGCTTTTGAATCTGAGCTGAATGCTGAGGATCAATTGCAAATTCACTGAACAGTTATGTCCCATGTGGCCCCCAGAATAGATACTTGGATAATTTTGCAACAATTTAAAATAAGCAGGTCTCTTGGGAGAATTTAGAGTCACAGTTTAAAGGGCAATTCACCTTCATTAGCAAAACCGTAATAACAATCATAAAACACCGAAATGTTTTCAAACTTTCATAACCTGACAAATTTTGTAAAATGGATATGGTGATTAGGGGGCGTGGTCACAAAATGGCTGTGGTCAGTTTTTTATCGACAACTCTTTTTGTCTCTCTTTCTATTTCCAAAATGTTGGGGGGTGTAAGAAGCCCACTTGGAGTGCTAACCCAAGGTCCCCCACACCCCCTCTGGGGCCACAGCCACCTATCCACTCACCCAACACCAGACCCAACAATCAGCGTAGGGAAAGCAATGAGAAGCGATAGCAGAGGGCAGGTGGGAATCTGTCTATTCGGGTCGATTGGTTTCCTGGTGTCTTGTTGTCCTGCCAGCCCATTCCGATCCTGCTTCCCTGTCATTGCTCCGGATGATATTGGAGGACTTAAAGGATAAGTAAGCTTCTAAAATAAGTGAATGTAAAATTGATGAAGGGGCTATTCTAAGCACTTTTGTCATTTACATTCATTATTCATTTTGTTTTTATTCCTAGATATTAAGGGATACACGTACTGTTAATATGAATGAATTTTGTTCCAACAGCGCCACCTGCTGGTCAGTTTCACACCATTCTGAAATTGAAAACAAGAATAAATAAAATGAAAAAAGAATAAATAAATGAATGTAAATGACAAAAGTGCCTATAATAGCCCCCCCCCCTCGTCAATTTTAAATTAACTTCTTTTAAAGGCTTTCTTATCCTTTAAGGTGATGATTCTATGCAGATTGGGGTGGGTAGTTAAGATTTCAGGGGCAAATTACTAACAGGGGAACCTACCTGATACTGAGGGAGATTGGGGGACATTGGCTTAAACTCAGGACAAAAACAGGAGAGTTGATGCGTCTATTGGCGTCAACCCCCCATCTTGAGAGCCACTACCCAGCATGCTCTTTGTCACAGCAGATCCTGATAATAGATGTATTTATTTTAAATTAGGGATGCACCGAATCCAGGATTTGGTTCGGGATTCGGTCAGGATTCTGCCTTTTCCAGCAAGATTCGGATTCGGCCGAATCCTTGTGCTTGGCAGAACAAAATCCAAATCCTAATTTGCATATGCAAATTAGCAGCAGGAAGGGAAACCACGTTACTTTTTGTCACAAAACAAGGAAGTCAAATAATGTTCTTCCACTTTTTACCTTCCTGTCACTAATTTTCATATGCAAATTTGCATTTGGTCTTTCAGCTGAATCGTTCATGAAGGCTTCCCAAATAGTGGATTCCATGCAGCTCTATTTTATATTCACCCTAATCTACACAACCTACCTTTAAAAATAATTCCTCCTCCATTGACTCAGAATATGACATTCAAAAATTCTGATCGGAAAAGTAAAAGTACAAAAAAAAAAAACTGGTTTTCTTTGTGATGAAATTGCACCACCTCATTGGCATCCGTCTAAATGAGATTAAATGAGATTTAATGAGATTTAATGACGGTCATTGATGTTGACAGGCCCGGGATGTCGTTATCATTCATAACGTTCTGTCCCTTCGCAAACGGCTTCATCGCTCTGAACAGCCACAAAACCTCAAATAATTGTTCTTCCTTTGACTTTCCCCGAGACGGACGGAATCATTTCTTATTATATCAATCATTTATTCAAAGGACAGAGACTCCCCCCACCCTGCGGTCTTTTTTCCTCATTATGTTACTGACTTTATTTAAAGGAGAAATCCAGCCAAGAACTCATTTTTGCACTCAGATTTCAAATTTCAATGTCTCAATGTGTGGGGGCGGGGCTTCCAGATTTAAAGGGGAAGTTAACCTGATGATGGTACACTCTACAATAAACACAAAAATGTATTTTCAAAACACAGCAACTTTATTTCAGGACACACCAGGGGCTTCCTTCTTAAATACACTTCAGCACTTCAGTCTCCGTTCAAACATACGATGGTACATGTTGTAAGGGAATCAGTATTCAGACAGTAGACACACCTTTCCATGAGAGCTTGGATCCCACCTAACTGATAGTGGTCAGGTATAGGCTCCACCCCTATCCAATAGTGACCCAATACCTCTGGGTGATACCCCTCCACTCTTACAAGTTAGGACCTTTTTCATCCAAGCAGTGTCGGACTGGGATGCCAAGGGCCCACCAGAAAACCTTAGACTGTGGGCCCACTTTCAAAATTCTTATTCCTCCTCTACTTACTCAGCCTCTTTCTTCTCATAGACCCTTATATCTACAGTACTTACTATATTATTCCATTTCTAAGCATCTAAGTCCTGGCCCTTGGTGTCCTTCCTACCTAGCCCTAGGCTATCACTGATCCCCTTGCTTACGGAGTGCCCGTAGGATTCTAAATCCAGTTTCCTCCTTGATGGGGCCACAGCTGCCCTTGCTACATATCCTAGCTAACTCATGCACCTAGTGCTCGCCAACTTTGATCTTTTCTATTCTAGCCTCTCCTGTCCATCAATGATGCCTCCACACACTGGCCAGCTGTTACTTCGGTCACACCTCCCATCAAGACTGCTCACCTTGATTGGGGCACCCATTTTTATAGCCCTTCTGTGTCATATAGCTCCCTCTGGTGGCAGGGGTGAAAATTACACTTAAAAATTAACTTGAAGAACTCCGCTGCCATCTAGTGGCCATTCAGACACATTACAGCACATACATTTTACATACTGAACATACAACATTCCCACATACAACACTCCATCAAATGTAGCCTCAAATGTAACCCACTTTTAGATTATCCATGCCACTGCGTTCCACAACAAGGTCCTTTCCCACCTGTTACCCCGCAAGTAAAAGTAGGTCAAGTGAGAAGCGATTAAGAATACCGCACCACTTACTGCAAAAGTCAGGGTTATTACAGCCAATAGTAGGTTATTACTTATCCTGAAGCCCCTTGGAATTAGTTTTTGCCTGTGGAAGCTGGAGAGAAATACTCCAAGGAGATGTAAATCCACTTCTTTTATAAGTCCAAAAGTTTGTATCTTGCTACTGTTTCTCCTCTGTTATCTCTATGTTTTTACGCTACTATTTCTTATGTTTATTTCATGGCTGCAAACTCCGGATACACCAGATGCCACTAGACTCCGGCTGATAATTATGGATGAGGGGATCCAAGAGCGCAGTGGCATGTGGGTTGTGATTGATGTAGCTGCACAAAAAATAACTCACTAAGCTGTGATAAATACTCTGCCAGGGGATTATCTTCCCCCATAGTGTGGGGCACACATGTTGCTTTAATACAATGTTTCAGTACTATGACTGGAGACTGGGAGGCTGGTCGTTTCCACCTAAATCAATGCTAAGTGCACGTTGCTATGGGCCGCTGTGATAGCGACCGGACCTGTGGCTCCCATCAAACACGGGCGAATTTCGTTTAGCAGCTTCTTACTGCTGTACGCAGGTCTACGAAGATCTGGTGCGTTTCTGCGCATAACCACCAATGTACCGTGATAGGTCGCTAAATCCACCTATAATATTGCCTTGCCTGAGGCTTTCTATGTCAGGTATTTCTCTTTTCTACTCTATCTCCCTAAAATTAATTTTTATCTCTCTGCAATTGAGGAATACTTTAAATACCCCGCAGTTCTTCATATGGACGCCACTGTGGTTGCCTAGCAACATGTTTATGGGGTGTGTTTGTGTGTATCTTGCTCCTGACGAAGATCTCTGTGGGAGATCGAAACGTTTAGATTTGATAAAACTTTGTTCTTGCATCTAAAATCCTGCGAGTGCTGCAAGCTTCTCTCTCTTTCTCTCTCTCTGTATTTATATATATTTATATAGATATTGATATGGGATCTGTTATGCAGGAACCCAACTTATGGAATGGTTGTCTCCCCTAGACTCCATTATAATCAAATAATCCACATATTAAAAAATTATTTCCTTTTTCTGTGTAATAATAAAACAGTAGTTTGTACTTGATCCCAACTAAGATATAATTAATCCTTATTGGAGGCAAAACCAGCCTTTGGCTTTTTTTCATGTTTCTATGATTTTCTAGTAGACTTAAGGTATGAAGATCCAAATTACAGAAGGATCTGTTATCCAGAAAACCCTGGGTCCCGAGCATTCTGGATAACAGGTACCATACCCATAATAATAAAACAGTAGCTTGTACTTGATCCCAACTAAGATATAATTAATCCTTATTGGAAGCAAAACCAGCCTATTGGCTTGATTACATGTTTATATGATTTTCTAGTAGACTTAAGGGATGAAGATCCAAATTACCAAAAGATCTTTCATCTAGAAAGCCCCAGGTCCTGAGCATTCTGGATAACAGGTCCCATACCTGTATATATCCTACTAAATGCAGTGAGACATAATCACACTGTTCCATTGATACGCAGTATCTTCTTGTGCTGCCAGCGATTGGCACTTCTATACTTGCTCTTTGCTCTGATCAATGGACAAAGCCTCTGTCTCAGAAAAAATCTGTTTATTGGCTCAGTTTTATGTTTATGGGCTTATAGCTGCGCCTTGACTCAGAGTGGATTTTTACATTCTCTTTCTTAACCTCTTATGTGCCAGATCCTCTGACTACGTATGATTTATGTGTCTGGGTTTCAGGTGACACATAAGGGAATATGCGGGTGGTGAATGGGTTAAGTGATAGGCCTCAAGCATATGTATGGATGACAGGGATCGTTTAGAAAATCCTCAAGTTAGCATTATTGAATCACTTTCTGTACTGATCTTAACTGTGTATCTGGGGTGAATGTACTCCTCATTATCCATTTCTGCATATCTGCGGCAATTCAGTTCTCTAGGATTGTCATTAATGGGAAAAAAGCTCCACAATATTTTGGCGTGGCCTCATGCTACATGTCATGCATTTCTGAAGGCCCCAAGATGTCCCTGTTTGGAGTTCTAAAAGTGTGTGGGCAGCTTTACATTCATATTAATCAGATTGATTCATGTTAGATGTCTAACTCAAATGATTGAAAATGTGTGTTATGTTTTTATTTCCAACCTCCAGTGACTAAGAGTGATCCACAATTCAGCTGTAAAACATATATTAAAAAACAGATTTAAATTCAGCTGTAAACAGATTATTCAATAACTGAAGTCTCCATTTAACACCAGGTTGGTTTACAATGATATTCAGAAAGAATGCTCTGTTATACAGATAGCTAGAATCTCAGCTGCCATAAAGCAGGGCAGGACTGCTGCTTCCTATAATGGGGATCAGATCTGTGCAGCCACTGGGACAGAATGCTCTGTTATACAGATAGCTAGAATCTCAGCTGCCATAAAGCAGGGCAGGACTGCTGCTTCCTATAATGGGGATCAGATAAGATCCGGGATCTTATACAAGCAAGTCTAACAGCAATGCAATGCACTCCATTATTCATACCCATGAACTAAAACTTGAGTTAATAATTTTACCATTTTAGACATTTCGGTCACAAAATCAGTCATTACATCCCTCTAGTCTATTGTTTTACTGGACGATACAATCCATGATTATTTGACTTGTAGGCATGAGTGAGCCGTCATTAGCTCGACGGAAATTGTTGAATTTTTTCATAATTCAGTAGGTTTGGGAGGCGGGGCATCAAAATTCATCAAAATGAACATAATTATACAATTTTCCTGAATTGCTGAAGAGCTGAAAATTATTGGAAAATCTAGCCCAACCCCCCCCCCCCCCCCCCCCCCCCTAAATTCATGTGTGGATCCCTGCATTTCATTCACATTTCTAACTTGGGTCTTTAAAATTCAGCTGCACAATCACATTCAGAACAGCGCAATAAAAATATAAGAGCGACTGTAAAATTGTATTGTTTCCAGCCGTAGGCTCGTTCCCAACAATGTTATAGAATCCGGCAGCACTATTGGCAGTTACAATACAGCATTTTCTTTTCTCCTTTTTGTTTAGAATTCTTTTTATTAGCTTTCCATTAAATTCCTACAGCCTTGTAGAAATTAGCATATAAATATACAGCGATGAGTATCAGAGATGGGCGAATTTATTCGCCAGGCATAAATTTGCGGTGAATTCCCGCGATTCACCACCGGCTAATAAATTTGCGAAACGCCAGTGAAAATTCGCCTGCCAAAAATTCGCTGGCATCGAAAACGACGTGACGCATGTAAAGAAAAAAGCGACTAATTTCACGGATTTCCATGCAAAATTTTTTGGCGAAACGAGATGGATTCACTAATAGGGCCGTGTTTTTACCAGCTCCGTAAATCAGAGGATAAGAATATTTAGGAATATATAAAAGAAACTCCGGCTACAAGAACAAAAAAAAGTGAGGATATTTCACTAAATATATTAATAAAGTGTCAGAAAGTGATCAACGCTACGCTAGACTTCAAAATGGCTTTGAACATAACAAGGCTTAGCGAGGAGTCGGGAGGTTGAAAGGGAAAGAGCAGAAAGATAAAATACGACCTGGAAAGATTTATTTTTGATAAATATTATTTTGCTCTGAGAATTGTTTTAAAAGTCTGTAATTAAGCCTTTTCGGAGAGTAGTTTCCTCCCCAAGGCCGACCTTATTATTAGTGTTTGTTTTCTTCAACCTTCCAAGCCAAATGAAAAATAATTCTAATTGATACAAATGTGGCTATTATTTCAGGGCATCAAGCAGATCATGCCTTATTTTCACAAACACCTCCTTAAAGGGATAGTTTCACGGGGAAACATGTTTTTTTCAAAACACATCAGTTAATAGTGCTGCTCCAGCAGAAATCTGAACTGAAATCCATTTTTCAAAAGAGCAAACAGATTTTTTTATACTTCATTTTGAAATCTGACATGGGGCTAGACATATTGTCAGTTTCCCAGCTGCCCCCAGTCATGTGACTTGTGCCAGCACTTTAGGATGGAACTGCTTTCCATCAGGCTGTTGTTTTTCCTTCTCAGTGTAACTGAAGGAGTCACAGTGGGACATGGATTTTACTATTGAGTGTTGTTCTTAGATCTACCAGGCAGCTGTTATCTTGTATTAAGGAGCTGTTATCTGGTTACCTTCTCATTGTTCTGTAGTTAGGCTGCTGGGGGGTGAGATCACTCCAACTTGCAGTACAGCAGTTAAATGTGACCGAAGTTTATCAGAGCACAAGTTACGGGGCAGCTGGGAATAACTGACAATATGTCTAGCCACATGTAAGATTTCAAAATAAAATATAAACAATAAGTTTTCTCTTTTGAGAAATGGATTTCAATGCAGAATTCTGCTGGAACAGCACTGTTAACATGTTTTCCCATGACATTATCCCTTTAACATGAACATGGATGTTCCCAGCAAAAATATAGTTACTTTTATGTGCTTTAATATCCACGTTATAACACATAATAATTGAAACAGTAATTTTAAGTGCTATCTCATGGTCATTAATAAACAAGTTGAAAAGCAAGGGACCCAGTACATACCCCTGCGGTACCCCACTAACAACACTGGTCCAATTAGAAAATGTTCCATTTACCATCTCCTTCAGCCAGTTCTATGTTCCAGGCCAAGATTCCTTAATTTAAGCAGTAACCTTCTGTGAGGTATGATTAAGAAAAGTACAGTAGATCACATCCACTGCCATCCCATATATGATGTTACTGCTCAAGTCATCAAAGGAGGCACATCAACATCTGTTACACATAAAAACAAACTCATAGAATTTTGATTTGCAATGTATTCAATTATCATTTCCATTTTTACTACCTTTCATAAGCTTTTCTACAACTGATGTCAGACTAACAAGCCCATAGTTTCCAGTCTGAGAATGTTATCCATTTTTTTTAAATAGGTGCACCACATTAGCAGTTTGTCAAACCTCTTTTTTCAAGGAATCATGACCAATTAAAGGGGTGGTTCACCTTTGAAAAATTTTTATTATGTTATAGAATGGCCATTTCTAAAAAACTTTTCAAATGGTTCAAATGATAAATTTTTAGTTGTTTCTGAATTATTTTCCTTCTTCGACTATCTCTTTCCAGCTTTCAAATGGGGGTCACTGGCCCCATCTAAAAAAAAAACAAATGCTCTGTAAGGGCAGGGGCACAGGGGCAGATATGGGGACATTTAGTTGCCTGGTGACTAATTGCCTCTTCTTTGGGGCAATAATCTCCCCAAACTGCCTTCCTCCTGCCTTCCACGTGCAAAATGAAAAATCACCTGCGGCAATGCACTTGCGGCGCTTCAAATTCGTGCGACTTCGGAAATCTCATTTTCTCATTATAGCAAGCGGAAGGCAGGGCTAAGGCAGTTCGGGGAGCAATTAGTCATTAGGCGACCAAATCTCCCCAAATCTGCCTATTTGACCTTACCCTTAGGCTACAAATGTATTGTTATTGCTAATTTTTATTACACATATTTTTAAACAGGCCTCTCCTATTCATATTCCAGTTTCTTATTCGAATCAGTGCATGGTTGTTGGGTTTATTTGGACCCTAGCAACTTGATAGAAATTAAAATTAAATTGCAAAGCTGCTCAATAAAAAGCTAAATAACTCAAAAATTACAAATAAAAAATTAAAACCAAGTGCAAATTTTCTCAGAATATCTCTCTCTTCAACATACTAAAAGCTAATGTGAAGGTGCACAACCCCCTTACATTCAGAGGTTTTACATTCATACAGCTAAGCATGTTTAGAATACTATCTGGTTTATTACATGTTTTTGTCTCTTTTGCATTTCACCCATGTATCAGCTATATTTTTTGAATTGGGTCTATTAAAAAAGAAACCTTAATTAGCTGGTTCCTCAGTTGTGTAGACAGATGAAAATTTCAGTTCAGAATCTCTGCTTTTTCCCTGCTCTCATCAATCAATTGACTTCTGATAATAAGGGTCCCATTCAAACTTGCTTATTTTATTTCTTTACTATTAATATATTTTGAAAAATAATAAAAAATATAATAAAATACCTGATAGTATAATCCCCCCATGGAATACACTAGTTTGTAAACTGGTTGTATTTTATCCTGAATACCATCCTATACCGTCTTTTAATTTGTTTTTGTTTTTTTACAGTGATTTTATCCATGTGCCAAAGTCTTTTTGCATTTTGTGTTAACATTTTCAAAGCCAATGAAACATAATTTGAATAATTGATAAAAACGTGCCTACTGTTTCAGAGCACCGAGGCTCAGATAATTAATTGGAAAACAAATTTATTGCCAATATCTGTCAAGCACAACACACCTTGTTTTCATAAGCATCTAAACAAGAACATCGATATTTTCAGCTTTTTATGTAATATTAATCTTGAATTATAGCTCATATCAACTGATTGGATATTGATTCCCCTCGGATGACACCAATTTGTAAATTTGATATTGATTGGAGACACTTGCTAACAAAACTGTTTGGGGTTAATCCACACAAACGCACACTCTCTCTTTCATTCCCCATTCCGTTAGAATATTGAGAGCTGTTCTTAAATGGAATGATGTGCACCCTAATGTATAATCTTAGAGGAGACTTACAGAGGAGACCATTTAATGGATGAAGACTTCTGCAGTCCATTCTTTGGGATGAAGATAAACTTTTAGATGTTCTGTACATTGTCCACAGTAGTATATCAGTTACAGATTTTGTTTGGCAGATCTTTCCAAAGGACCCAAGAGCACCTCTAAAGATTAATGAGAGGAGAGATCAATGTCTGGTTTTATTGCAACAAGGGCTTTTAAGAAGCTGTACCTGGAGATTAGATAGTTTCAAAGAAGGTTTGGATGCCTTCTGAGCAAGTGAGAAGGTACAACCTTTAAGGGCAGGTCTACACAAGGAGATTCGGGGAGATTAGTTGCCACAGCAACAAATCGCCTCTTCTTTTGGGCGACTAATCTCCTCAAACCGCTTCCCCCTGTCTTGTGCCGGCTAAAATGAAAATTGACTGTGGCAATTCACATGCGGCGCTTCATTTTCTGAAGTTGCCTCACGAGGAATCTTTGGGCGGTTTTGGAAAACGTAGCACCAAGTGTGTATTGTCGCAGACAGTTTTCATTTTAGCAAGACAAGGGGAAGCGGTTTGGGGAGATAAGTCGCCAAAAAGACGAGGCGATTTGTTGCTGGGGTCACTTATCTCCCTGAATCTCCTTGTGTGGACCTGCCCTTAATAGTTCTAAAATCACAACATTATATTTTGTTTTTCGAAGGAAATTAGATGATTAGCTAGGAAATATCTCAGAATAATAAATCATTTGAAATTTCTTTTGCAGTCTAGTAACTATTAATAAGCAGTGATGGACAGATCTGACCAGTTTCTCTTTGCTGGAAATTTGCAGAATGGAGAAATTTGCCAATTTTTTTACATGCAAAAGAATTTTGTAGTCTATCGACATAATTTTCTGGGCTAAACTCAATGAAAAATTTTGCTTATCACTATTCATAAGATTTAGAATTCAGTCTATCCCCGTTAACTATTGTGATCTTTCGCTTCATAGTCCATGCTTGGGTTTCACTTTTGGGTCTAATTTGTGCAATAGTCAGGGGGCAAAACAGCTGTTACAGGGAGGGAAGTGAATCAGTGGTACAGGCTGATACATTAGATAGGTATAAG
>CM044434.1:3542042-3576863 GCA_024363595.1 Xenopus borealis | reverse complement strand
GCAGGCAATTAATGTGCTGGATGCACTAGTACTGGAGCTGCCAGTGTGTTCAATTCACTTGTGTTACAGCTTTAGCATGGAATGGTTATTGTGTGTCAGTGTGTGAGAACTGTGTGTGTTTGTGTGTCAGTAGGTTGGACAGGTGTATTGGTATGTGTGTAGCACAGGGGTATGTGCAGATTTGTGGTTCGTACACTGTAGAGGAATGTGTGTGTATGTTAAAGTATGTAGTGTAGATGTGTATCAATGTGTGTCTAGTGTGAGTAATGTAGAGGTATCAGTGTGTATAGTGTGGACTCTGTGTGCTAGTGTGTATATTATGTTGTACATGGGTGTGTGAGAGTGTTCCTGTGTGTGTCTTACTATGCCCTTGTGTGTGTATGTATATATATATATGTGTGTGTTAGAGTATCTATTACTATACCCACCCTTCCCACTGGCGGACAATCAGCAGTGTGAGTGTGTGTGTATATTGTATCAGTGTGTCTCTCTGATTATATTATGTGTTGGGTATTGTTGCCACCTGGTGCCACAGGCTGACAGTTGTGTGACACTGTGTGTGTGTATAGGAGCATGTTTGTGTGTATGAGCAAGATCCCTGTTGCAAGTGTACTGCAGTCGACTGTGTGTCTGTATTGTGCCACTAGTTGGCAGTCAGCTGTGTGTGTCTGTTTATCTGCATCTGTGTGTTATTGTGTTAACAAGCCCCCTGTTCCCATTGGCTGGACTTTTTGTTGTGGTGTGTGTGTGTGTGTGTTTGTTCAGTTGCACAGAATATTTAGTTCATGCTCTGGGCTGCAGGGAAGGGGATGAAGGTGACTGGGATGTGGCCCCAGGTAGAAATAAACAGCTGTTACTATGAGCCTGGTAATGAAATGGTTAAAGTGGACTGTACCATGCTGCAGGTGAGGGTTACTGTGGGTCAGGTTTGTTGACTTGCCAATGGGACGACTTTGCTGTGTTTAACCCTCATCCTGCCGCTCCCCATTGGCTCCTTCACTGGCCTTGTGGTAGTGAAGAGGTTAAATGATGAGTGTTATTGAGTGCTGCTGGCAGTCGTATGGCAGGAATATGGCACTTTGCTTGGTTTAACCTCCAGCCCATTCTCAGTGTTTGTGTCATTCTCTGAGATTCAACACAATCAGCTCATGTTATTTAACAGTAATCCCAGCCCTGTGCACTGAATATATTGTCTGCCCAGACTCTCTATGTGCCCAGCAGTGCCATACCCAGTATACCCAGTAACCCCAGTACACCCAGCACACAGAGTATAGTCAGCATACCCAGTAACCCCGTACACCCAGTAACCCCAGTACACCCAGTAACCCCAGTACACCCAGTAACCCCAGTACACACAGTAACCCCAGAACACCCAGTAACCCCAGTACACCCAGTAACCCCAGTAAGTCCATTAACCCCAGTACACCCAGTAACCCCAGTACACCCAGTAACTCCAGTAACCCCAGTACACCCAGTAACCCCAGTAACCACAGTACACCAAGTAACCCCAGTACACCCAGAAGACCCAGTAACCCCAGGATATCAGTAACCCCAGTATACCCAGTAACAGGACTGGACTTGGATTCAAAATAGGCCCTGCCATTCCTACTACACAGAGGCTCAAACAGCCCCCACCAGCCCACTTAATAGTCACTTTCTATGGCAACTTACAGCAACCCCTCTGGTGTTTGCCAGAACCCACAGATTGCCAGTCCGGGCCTGCCCAGTAACACCAGTACACCCAGTAGCCCAAGTACACCTAGTATACCCAATATAGCCAGTATAACCAATACACCTAGTACACCCAGTACACCCGACACACACATTATACCCAGCACAACCAGTACACTCAGTAACCCCAGTATACCCAGTACACACAGTACACTCAGTAAAACTAGTATACCCAGCACACCTAATACACCCTGAATACCCAGTATACTCAGCATTATCTACTATGATTTAAGTACAGTTGTGGCATCAACTATGTTGTATTAAATAAACTTCTTAATAGATAATTGCACTGACTATACTTTACATTTGTGACATCACTGGTTATTGAGGATAAAACATTTAATTTATCACAGGCTGTAGCAGCACAAAAATAATGCAATCACAACAGTTATATGGTTTGTAATATTGTGACATCACTCCTATAACAAAATGAAAGTTCATCCCTTCACACATCTAATTATATGAATATTGAAGTTGTGACATTGTTCCTGTATTTTAATGGTCAACATACGCCCTTTAAAATGCATAGTGATACCAGTATGATCTGACAGTTGTGACATCAGTCGTATTATTCTAAATGGCACCTTGTGTCTCATCATTAGTTGTAATTGCTACTAAGTAGTTCCTGCTACCTCCCTCTTATTGTACAATGCTGTGGAATATGTTCAGCTTTATAAACACTTGTTAATACACTGTTATTTCTGTGCATTCACAATTGTAATTGTGGCGTCACTTATTTCTTTTTTGAGATGCATGGAGCCCCCTCCTTCCCAGACACAACAAAAAGGACATTTGTTCTTCCAATAATGTTCATTATTTATAAATACTTAACATTTGCTTTATATGAAATGTGTATTGATAATAAATATTAAGGGGAAGATAGCACATTTAACAGAATTATCGTGCAATTGTGACATCACTTATGTCTATTAGGTATAAAAGTCTTTCTTTCCGTTTGCGTCCGACTTGGGATTCCTTCAGCCATTGGTGGCCTACATTTCCCAGAATGCCAGAACATGTAGGGAATAGTAGGTCTCTGCAGAAGTTTTCTGGGGCCCCCGGCTCTTGCCCTTTATAATGATCATTATTATTGGGGGTGGGGTGGAGTATTTTCAGCTGCTGAATTTGAACTGAATTTGCAATTTTTTTATTAAAAAAGCAATAAACTAATATAAATACTTATTAACAGCCTCCAGGTTTAACTGTCAGAGTTGCGACTCCTGAGTAGAGAGTATTATCTTGGGGTACACTGGGGTGTGGGGGCTCCAGTAGGCATTGGAGAGTATCATACTTGGGTTACATTTGTTTATACCACCAGTAAAAGGAAGATAGAGAATATACTAATAGCAGGTCTGTTTATTATATTAAGCACAGCCAATCAGGCTTAGGCACATGGCTAAATATAGTGGGCGGAGCCATCTGGCCAGCTGGTTGGTTGGTTGGATCCAATTGGGTAAGTGATACAGTAAGTACAGTAAGTGACCAAAGGCTTGTGGACATGGAACCCAGATGAACAGTGATTATGTGGGGTCAGGCATATATTTAGAGGGGTTGTTCACCTTTAAGTTAACTATTACTGTTTTATAGAATGTCCATTCTAAGCTACTTTTCCATTGGTCTTTATTTTTCTTTTAAAAGTTTTTTAATTCTTAGCCTTTCCAGCTTTCAAATGGGGGTCACTGACCGCCATCTGAAAAAAAAAAATGCTTGTTATTGCCACTTTTTATTACTACTCTTTCTAGTCAAGCATTTTTTTTGTATTCCAGTCTCTTATTCAAATCAGTGTATGGTTGCTAGGGTGATTTAAACCCTAGCAACCAGATTGCTGAAATTGCAAACCGGAGAGCTGCTGAATAATAGGCATAAAACATGAAGAACAATGACCCTGAGGTTGGTGGAGCTAATAATAATAATAACAATAATAATAATAAAGACCAATTGCATCTATTATCAGTAACGTAAATAGGTGGGGGCGGGCCCGGGTGCGGGCCGCACAGCCGGGCCCCCACCCCCTCCATGCCGTTTTTTTTGTGTGTGGGGGTGCGGGCCCTGGTACACTCGCACCCCCTGCTCCCCCGGTAGTTACGCCACTGTCTATTATGTATCCTGTGCAGCTTGCTAGGCAGATACTGTATATACTGTATGTTATATTTGACTATTTCTATTTAAACCATAAAGGGAAATCTGGTATCTCGGGGGATTTATGTCCATTTAAAACCAATGTAACAGCCACATACTCATAGACATAACTACATATTTATTGTGCTAGCGCCGCACTAACACATTTATGGTGGGAGCCCGAATGCATGTGTTTGTAGTCCCTTATCTTATGAGAACTGGGGCGCAGCCTGGGAGTTGTGTGTCTAAGTTTAAGAGACTGAAGTGATGGATATACGGTGTGTGCCTCGGCAGAGCATTACATTACGGGCTCAGCTATAAACTGCATGCAGAGCCTCGTATAAATCATAATTTTGGCCTGAATAAGTATTCTCGGATTTAAAGGATAAGTAAACCTTTACCATAAGTGAATGTAAAATCGATGAGGGGGCTATTCTAAGCACTTTTGTCTTTACATTCATTATTTATTTTTCTTTAATGCCAAGATATTAAGGGATACATGTACTGTTAATATGAATGAATTTAGTTACAACAGCGCCACCTGCTGGTCAGTTTCCCACCAGTCTGACCACCAAGTAGTCAAGGAAGTTGTCAGGAGAAAGAAAGAGGCTGATGTTCTTCTGCTTAGGAAAGATGTGAGGAGGTTTCTAATTTTATTCCTAAGCAGAAGAACATCAGCCTCTTTCTTTCTCCTGACAACTTCCTTGACTACTTGGAGGTCAGACTGGTGGGAAACTGACCAGCAGGTGGCGCTGTTGGAACAAAATTCATTCATATGTATCCCTTACTATCTTGGAATTAAAAACAAAATAAATAATGAATGTAAATGACACAAGTGCTTAGAATTGTCCCCTCATCAGCTTGTGTTATTTCTAACCATGGGATTGGCCCACCAACCAAGCCTCGTAAAAGTCCCAACTATTTAGGCCTCCCCCATGAGCACTCCCATCCTTGCCCCAACCTTTGTCTTGCCTAAACAGGGTCAGTTGGAAGGTGGGCCCAGCTATCAGTATATACCAGTGGGATAGTAACATTATTATAAAGGGGAAGTTCACCTTTAATTTAAATATTATGATGCTGTTGAAGGAGGAAGTATTAAAATAATCTGCATTTGCTGCAGGCACTGTCCTTTTAAATGTTCTACCCTCCTTGGTACACACATGTATCAAAGCCTTTATTGTGGGTCTGTATCTAAGACATAATGCGGCTGTTCTGATATCTGCTTATATTCCCTGTTGGCTTTTACCTTGACATTGTTAATGTAGCCTTTATGTGTAACCATCGCATGTCCATTGTCTGCCCAGTGGCTGGAGGGGGGGGGGGTTGCTGTGAATTCTATAAATGATATCAAAGGAACAAGTTCCAGCCTTCAACCATTAATGATATCCAGGGAATGTAGCTCCGAATGGGAACAGGTTGGGGCCCCCATGTGCTGGGGTCTAGGGCACAATCATGTTTAGATCCTCCAGCAGATAAAAGTCATATTGGCACATGGGGAGCACGTTGGGCAGATGGTATAGAGTAAAGGAATAACCTAAGGGGTAATTCATGAAGACCTTGGGTAGAAGGGGCACAGATAGACTGGAAGTCAAAACATGGTGCAGTGGCATAACTACATGTGAATGGGCCCCACAGCAAATTCAGTTCAGGCCCTTAGCCTATTGTTCCAATATATATTAAACTTGCTCATTAATTATGGCCTTAGTGGGCCCTCTAGACTCATGGGGCCCCCTTGCAACCTCAGGGTCTGCTTGCTCTGTAGTTATACCCAAGGGAACGTGCCCGGAATTCCATGTTGTCAATGACCCCCTCGGGAATAACCATAGTTATCAACCCTTCATAAAACTGTCCTAGTCTCTCCTCCTCCAATTGGACATTTCCAAACCTGTTTAATAAACACACAGGTAATAGCAGTTTATGTGCTGTACTGCAGAACTGTAACATTAGCATCATGGATAATGGAAATCTGGATCATTCGAATAGGACATATACAAGCATGCCTGATTCTGAAATTAAAGGGGTCACTTCTTACAGGTTTGTGTTATTAAAACCAACCCAGTGATTCTTTAGGAAGACACATTATTATTATGATCAACCCACTCAGCCTCTATGCGATTGGTTGGTGTTTTCCAGATGCAGCACAATAATGACATGTATATAAGAGAAACCCTGAGTGCGCTGCATTTTCTCATTATAGAGTCATGGAGTTCTGCGCTGTATTCCATTATGCTCCATGTTAATTATATGGAGGGAGTGGCTTGCTATCCCTTTCACTGCGTCCTGGAAACTCCGAGCCAAGGTAATTTAAATTGGCAAATATTGCAGAGCCAAGCAGAATATATATGAGTTCATTGTATAAATAATCACAGTAATATTACAGTCAGTGGAAGAATGTGAATTTTCCTTTCCCTCCCGCCAGCTGATATACTGACGCCACTCGCTGTAAGTTCTCTTGCTGAGCCCATAAAGCACAGACACAACAGGACCCCGTATATTATTCTCCTCCCTGGGCTCTGGCCTCGCCACAAGCAAGATGGACACTTATGATAACCAATAATTACATCTCCCCATGGGCCCTACTGACTAGCGCATCAGAACTGCAGGTTAAAATGTTGTTATTAACATAGGACCAAAAATGTGTAAATGTTACTAAAAAAACTAAAATATACAAGATCAGGCAGCCTTTGTATTGTGAGTAGTCACAGCCAATAGGAAGGTCACTGTGAGAATTTGGAATCAGGAGTTACTGGTCACAAAGTGAAAGGGTGAGGAAGAGTATGTTGGATTAGAGAGTAAACTGTGATCAGATTTAGAGAAGGGGTAAGAAGAGGAAGAGTCCAAATAGGTATAATATAAAATGGGGTGAAGGAGAAGAGACTCAAGGACGGTTGGAGAGATGTGACTGGAGATGAGATTAGGCACACAGAAGAGGTGAAAAGAGGGAGGGAGTGGAGAGGAAGGCCAAATAGGTGAGGAAGAGATGGTGGGCTTTTGTCCACTGACTACAAGCTATGCATCGAGGCTCTTGTCTAGTAAGAGTTGGGTGCTCTTCTAAGATTCACCACCACAAGAATAAGAAGAACATCCTCTTACCCCTGCCCTGGAGGGATTGTTTTAATGACACCAAAAATAATTCCTGGAAAGTAGAACCCCAGTTTTCCTCATATGATTGTTCTGTTTCTAAGGAGAACCTCAGGAGCAGTGTCGGACTGGCCCACCAGAATACCAGGAAAACTCCCGGTGGGCCAAGGTGTCAGTGGGCCCTCATGCTGCTAAACTTTTGGCCTATTTCATGGCTATTCCCTATTTCTATGAGAGCAAAGAGGCTAAATAGATGTAATAATTGATTATAGTATGTAAAGAAAACAAACTAGGACAATAGAGGTTGATTGAGGATATGAAGAATATTAGTATTGAGAGTGGCCCCCTGGTCTAAGGTTTTATGGTGGGCCCCTGGTCTAAGAATTTTGGGTGGGCCCCTGGTGTCCCAGTCCGACACTGCTCAGGAGTGCACATGGGGGAGAAGAAAGAATGAGAAAGAAGATGCAGCATCAGGTAGAGTTCAAAGAGTTTATGGAGAATGAAAAATAGGGAGAGGGGAAAATTGGGTTATGGAGTAAATAGGCAAATGGAGAAAAATTCAGGAATATAGAAGGGGAAAGAAGAGAGAAATTATTAGGGAGAATAAAAAAATGAAGGGGAGATGGAATGCAAGATGAGAGGGCAAAAGAAAGATGAGTTAGAGAGAAGACACAACTGGAGATATGACTAGAAATATAGAAGGGCTAGAGAGGGTGAGGAAGAGTAAGGCCAAACAACTGGGGAATAATTTAAATAGAAGATAAAGAAGTTAAAGATAGACTATAAAGAAGATATAGATAGATGAGAGTATAAAGTATTAGGAGAAAAAAAACATACCTTTAATTATATCTATAGAAAGAAGAGTGAATGTAAGTGCTGTGCAAAAGATCTTGTACCTTGAAAAGATACTTAAAGATAATGACAACATGAGCTTCCAGCTTCTAAACTATCCTTGGTGCTACAGTTGAGTCACAACCCTATTGTATATGGTGGGAAAGAACATCAAGTCACATGATTTGCAGGCAGTTTATTTTCCCTGGTTCAATATCAGTCAACTATAAGCATGCTTCATTTAGTAGGATATGAGTAAATTCCAAGTGACACGATTATGCACCAATGAACTTCCCCACTTACAAGACTTATTGAGGAGGAAATCCAAGTTTTGGGGGGACCTTTTTGTCTCTGAGATCAAGTAATAATGTTTCCTTTGATCATGGAGTCCATTTGCAGCAGAAGAGAAGACCAGAAGACTTACAATGACTATTAACTCAGCAGATATCAAAAGCAGATTAAATCTGGGACCATAAATCAATAACAACACAGCAGGGACTTTGTTTTATTCGCAAGTCGCAAAGCTGACTGAGCCACACAGTAACAGTTCCAAGCGCTGGACGTACTTTCCCTTGCATTGTGTTGTCTCTGGCTGGAATATCTCCCCTTCCATTCATAATTGTTAGAATGAATCTTGGCCTGGACTGGGCTAGTCTCTAGATTATTGGCTAGCAGCAAGACTTACTCCCTGGCATGTAGGACAGTGGACATATGGTGGCTTCAGCTTTTGGCACCTCGTACCAAAGTATTTACAGTCTTCTTGTTGATGAAGCTTTTGGAATGACATATCGATTTGAGTTAAAGAACCTCTATGCTTGGTGTTTCTTTCGCCTAAAAGAATTAATAATGAGTGTATATTTGCTTTACTTACCCAAACTTCCATGAACATGTTACTGCTGAATCTCAAATTTCAAGTCTTCCTCAAGCAACCAGTATCTCGGGGTTGCTCCTGCTGTTATGATTCATACAAGAAAAAATAAGTGGGCACAAGGGTATGGCATAATTTCAAGGGGCACTGGCCAACTGTAAATTTAATAATAAGGGCAGATGCTTCCTTTGAACTAAGGATTTCCAAATGGAACTGCAGTGGGGACAGAAGACAAAGTAGGTCCATTGATTGGACTAGAGCAGGAGAACCCGACCTTTTGTAATTCAAGAACCACATTCAGTTGTAAAAAAAGAGATGAGAAGCAACACACACAAAAAATGTTCCTGGGGTGCTAAATCAGGGCTGTGATTGGCTATTTGGTAGCCCCTATCACCACTGGCAGTCTAAAGTGGGTTCTGTCTGGTTTTGTACAACTAAAACTTGCCTTAAAGCCAAGAATTTAAAAAAATAAGCACCTGCTTTGAGGCCACTGGGGGCAACATCTAAAGGTTTGGTGAACAAGGTGTTACTCTTGAGCCACAGGTTGGGAATCACCAGACTAGAGGAAGAAGAAGGTTGAGCCATAGACATCAGTGGAGTAGCCAACTGCCAAGTGGGGACATTTGTCAGCACCAGGGAAGTCATTTTAAAGTTAGGGGGTCAGTGGGGTAACAGCTTACCCAGAAGCAGTCTATAATTGTAGTATATGTAAATACATAGACACTTGAATGTATCTTGGGAAGAAGAGTAAAGCATCTAGATGTTGTTGTTGGACTGAGGGGGCACTGGAGAAACTGGTTTGTGCTTCACTGCTTCCTAATAGGAACACAGTTGCAATTCACACATTTCTGTCTATAGCAGGTAATGGCGACATTGCTGTATCTCTGGAGGACCAGATACACTTGTGGCCCGTATATGAGGTTATCAGCCAACCTGCAGCAGAATCATATGTTTCCGATCAATCAGCTTAGTGCACTTTGGCGTGAGGGTGCCCCAGTTCCAAATCCAATCAATGCATGCTCCTGGATCAGACATACCAGAGTTCACTTGACTGGTAATTTGTTTCCTTAAAAAAGGCAAAGTCAGAGCGCGGTGTAGCTGAGAGGCAAAATAATGCCGAGTGCGGATGGAAAATGAACCCAGTGAAGCTTAGCTCAGTCTTATTGGTTTTGTACAAACTGCTGCCTCGCTGATTCACCTCCTCGTGCATCCACTGAAGCGCCCACGTTAACCCCAACAGATGGAATAGAAATGGCATCAGTACTTGCCCTGCTTGGCATATTTCAGTCAAGTGAACCCCAGAGCAGTCCTCATACACAATCCGTATTAAAGAGGAGTGGGCTAATCATGGAACTTCACACTTCTTTTCTGTTGTGCTTCACTGGTGCCTTGCAACTACTATACATTACATGTTCCAAATGGACCCAACTCCATGCATAAATCCCAAAATATACACCGGGAATGTAGTGTTTAAACAGAATCTACCTAAGCAATTGTTTGAAATGGTCAATCAGTGGATTCCCTCAGCCTAACATATTCTCACTCAGTCATGCTATTTGGTAGATGAGCATTCCAGGTCACACACTGGTGACAGAAAACATTTGTTAGCCCTAAAAGACAAGTTACATTTTGTCTCATCATGTTGTTTCTGCTATAAGTCTAAGACTCACAGAATACTGTTAATGTGTTGTCCAGTTGTCTCCATCTTACCCTGCTTTCATCATCTTGGCTTAATGTCTCCATCTTGCTCTGATATTACTGTCTTGTTCTACATTGTCCATACTGTCAATTTGGCCCACGATCTCCATCTTGCCCAACTATCGTTATCTTGGTCTACTCTTTCCATCTTACTCTACTATTATCATATTGATCTTCTCTCTCCACCTAACCCTACTATTATAATCTTGACCTACTGTCTCTATTTTGCTCTAATTTTACTTTTTTTTGTATACATTCTCCATCTTGTCTACTGTCATCAATTTGACCTACGCTTTCCATCTTGCCCAACTATCGTTATCTTGGTCTACTCTTTCCATCTTACTCTACTATTATCATATTGATCTTCTCTCTCCACCTAACCCTACTATTATAATCTTGACCTACTGTCTCTATTTTGCTCTAATTTTACTTTTTTTTGTATGCATTCTCCATCTTGTCTACTGTCATCAATTTGACCTACGCTTTCCATCTTGCCCTACTATCAGTATCTTGGTCTACAGTCTTCAGCTTGCTCTACTATCATCATTAGTCTACTATCTCTGTCTTACCCTTCTGTCCTCATCTTGTCTACTGTCTACATCTTGGCCTGCTGTATCTCTATGTCTATTGCCTTACTAGCTCTCTTACTAAACCATCTCTGTCTTGTCTTAGTGTCTTATCCAACCGGTGCTATCTTTCTTTACTGTTCTCATATTGCCCAACTGTACATGCTATCAATGATTTTCCTACATGTAACTGAAGTCCTGTTAACATAATGGATGCAATGTCTTGTGTATGTGATATACTTATATAATTTCAATTGTAATCCCAAACAGGAACATGTTTGTACAGGTTGTCAGTATTACATATTACAGGATTCCCCATCTTTTTTTCTGAGGGTCCCACCACCAACAAATCAGTCTTATTCCCCCCACATATTGTGCAGAAAAGTTACATTCATTTGAGGACTTAAAGGATTCTCTGAGTGAGCCTAATGTCCAACTTCACTCTGCACCAATGAACAGTCCATAAAATATTCATTTGAGGGAGCAGCTTTGGGGAATACACGTCGCTGATTTCCAAACAAATGCTGAGTTAGTTAACAAAGAGTTATGTATAATGGCGTTTAAGAAGGGAAAAAAGTCTTTTAACGCCTTCAATTGCTAAAGCAGAAAATATTGGCATCCATAATGTATAAGTTCTCACTTTATTCAGATCTAAATTGCATTAAATGAGCCTTAAAGTTCCTTTTCCTTACACTTCTGACAAAGATTATGCTTACAGTTACATTTTTGCCCCCAAAATTATATCAGGCATAACCTTAGTACTAAAAATCATTTTGTTGTGTGCATAGAGGGGTAACAAGTTCATACAGTATGTATACGAATAGAGGGCTGACTAGCTCATATATAAGCAAGTAGAGGGGTAACAAGCTTATATATAGGCGAGTAGAGGGGTAACAAGCTCATATAGTTGAGTAGAGGGGTAACAAGCTCATATGTAGGTGAGTAGAGGGGTAAGAACCTTATATATAGGCGAGTAGAGGGGTAACAAGCTCATATATAGGCGAGTAGGGGGGTAACAAGCTCATATAGGTGAGTAGAGGGGTAACAAGCTCATATGTAGGTGAGTAGAGGGGTAAGAAGCTCATATATAGGCGAGTAGAGGGGTAACAAGCTCATATGTATGCAAGTAGAGGGGCAGCAAGCTCATATGTACGTGAGTAGAGGGGTTACTACAGTAGCTCATATATATCGATGAGTAGAGGGATAACAAGCTCATATGTACTGTAGGTGCATAGAGGGATGACTAGCTCATACGTTGGTGCGTAGAGGGGTAACAAGCTCATATATTGGTGAGTAGAGGGGTGATCAGATCATACATAGGTGAGTAGAGGTGTGACAAGTTCCTATGTAAGTGAGTTGAGTTGAGTGAGTTATAAGTTCATCTATACTGTAAGTGAGTAAAGGGGCAATAAGGAGAAAAGGTGGAGGGTCCAGAAAAGGAGTAACAACTCACCACGTAAACGAAGAGGCCCGGGTGCACCACCCTGAACCTTCAGCAGAGGGAGGTGATTAAACTGAATATCTGTAGAGCAGGCGCTCAATAAAAGGCAAGCTTCCACCAGTCATATAAAAGCAAGTAAAGACTTTATTTATAATAGGAATGCACAGCCTTACTCATTTCGTGTTTCAAACACTTTATCATAGTGATTAAATGTTTGGAACACGAAACGTGTGAGGCTGTTCATTCCTGATATAAATTACTCGCTGTTATACACCTGGTGGAACATTGCCTTTATTGAGCTTCTGCTCTACAGATGATCATCTCCCTCTGCTGAGGGGTAACAAACTCATATATAGGTTAGTAGAGGGGTAACACACTCAAATATAGTTGAGTAGAGGGGGGGCTATCTCATATATAGGTGAGTAGAGGGGGGTCTATCATATATATAGTTGAGTAGAGGGGGACTATCTCATATTTAGTTGAGTAGAGGGGTAAGAAGCTCATATACAGTATATGTGAGTAGAGGGTGGATTATCTCATATATAGGTGAGTAGAGGGGGGACTATCTCATATATAGTTGAGTAGAGGGGGGGACGATCTCATATTTAGTTGAGTAGAGGGGTAAGAAGCTCATATATATGTATATAAGTGAGTAGAGGGTGGACTATCTCATATATAGGCATGTAGAGGGGGGCTATCTCATATATAGTTGAGTAGAGGGGGGACTATCTCATATAGGTGTGTAGAGGGGGGCTATCTCATATATAGGTGAGTAGAGGGGGGCTATCTCATATGTAGGTGAGTTTTGCCCTCATTGATTCACACATCCATAGAACACCTACTGTCCCTATCAAATCCATCAATGCTCCATCTCACCACTAGGTCTGAAGACCACAACATTTGACAGATATGGGGTGAAATTGAGATCTATTCCATTTTTGGAGGTTCTTCTATGGAGATTCACAGAGTTGGCTCCCTAATTTACTAATGAGCATCTAAATGACTTATTTGCAGCCTCCAGCCTGGCTCTGAGAGTATGTTCTGCCTTCTCTGTATAGAGATACACTTCTGTCCCTCGAAGCCTTTGAATTATGGGAACAGATTTGCTTATCCGTCATAGCGTTCCAGAGCAGCGGCTCTCTAAAAGCGCCCCAAGGACCCGTCTTCAAGATCAGCCAAGTTGCACACAGCACATTTATAATCCCCTTATAGCCTGGGGGAAGCTATTTGTCAGGTAAAGTGGGGGTGGGGGGAGAGGCTGTAGAACCAACTAAAGGGAAATGAGGAATTGATCCTTCATTATTGGGGGTCATGTACTGAATTACATGGCATTGTACACAAAGTGGCCCAGTATTGTAGTCTGAAGTCTGATGCACACGTTCCTAATATTATGGGACAATGCAGTCCAAGCCAAGGTGCAGACCAGGTCACATGTCCTTGAGTATTGCTTTGGTCTGTACACATTACAGTATATGCAGTGCACTTACCCATGACCACTCTTGCATTAAATGCACTGCACTCTACAGTAAGGTATCTCATTTCCAGGCTTTACAGGTGTGTATTGTATTGACCTCTAAGAGAAGATGTCATGAGTTGTCTCTCCTATACTGGCCTCCACAGATAGACAGTGTCAGACTGGGACACCAGGGGCCCACCCACAAACCTTAGACCAGAGGCCCACCCAAAAACATTAGACTGGGGTCCATCCAAAAACCTTAGACCAGGGGCCCACTCTAAGTACTATTTTTCTTCCTCTCCTCATTCAGCCTTTATTCTCCTAGTCTCTTTTCTTGACATGCTATAATCCATATGCTTAGCCTCTTTGTATTTCAGGGAATGGCCATGAAATAGGCCAAACGTTTAGCAGCAGGAGGGACGACTAGCACCAGGGCCCACCCGGAGTTTTCCTGCCAGTCCAACACTGCAGATAGAGACCCCACTCAAAACTATCTGCTCATTCTGAAGGCTAGAAGGAGACAGTCATGCTGTATTTCACAGGGACCTGTTATCCAGAATGCTTGGAACCTGTGGTTTTCCAGATAGCAGATCCTTCCATAATTTAGATCTTCATACCTTAAGTCTATTATAAAAATTATGTAAGCATTAAATAAACCCTGGCTGGGTTTGCTTCCAGTAAAGATGAATTATATCTTAGTTGGGATCAAGTACAAGCTACTGTTTTATTATTACACAGAAAAAGGAAATCAGTTTTAAAACTTTGGACTATTTTGGATTATTTGATTGAGTCTATAGGATATGGCCATTCCATAATTAGGGGCTTTCTGGGTAATGGGTGTCCAGATAAGGCCATCTCCCATAGACTCCATTATAATAATAACTACATCTTTTTAAAAGGATTTCCTTTTTCTGTGCAATAATAAAACAGTAGCTTGTACTTGATCCCAACTAAGATATAATTAGTCCTTATTGGAGGCAAAACCAGCCTATTGGCTTTATTTCATGTTTACATGATTTTCTAGTGGATTTAAATTACAGAAAGATCCATTATCCGGAAAACCCAGTATTCTGGATAACAGGTCCCATACCTGTACAAGCTACTGTTTTATTATTACAGAGAAAAAGAAAATCATTATTAAAAATTTGGATTCTTTGTATAAAAAGTTTCTGGATAATGGGTTTCCAGATAACGGATCTAGTGATGGGTGAATTTATTTGCCTGGGGCGAATTCCCGCATTTCGCCAAACGCCAGCAAAAATTCACGTGGTGAAATTTCGGCAGCGTCTCGCTTTTGGACGTGGGTGTCCATTTTTTCGTTTCGATTTTTTTTTTCGTGGAAACGCCCCAGATTCGCCAATCACTAAACGGATCCCATACCTGTATTGTGTGTATTGTATTGACTACATGGAGCAGTTATGCAAGTTAAATAAGGATGTGGAAAATGTCCCATTGGAATTTAATGGTCACCCTTTACTCATAAAAGCAGTAAAAGAAAGTGGTGGTTCCTCTTAACTCCTGGTGGGTATGGGAACAGGGGGTGCCAGGGGGCAGCTCAGCAGTACAGACTCTAAACAAAAAGTAACCTGCCTGATAGTTCAACTTTCCCCCTTCTCCTGAAGTTTCCAGCTTCTTTCCCTCTGCAGTTTCTGCACCTCTAAAAGGAAATTGGGAGGAAGGGGTAGGGGATGGGGGAGAGGGGCACAGGAAATTTGAAGAGGTGTAGGCTGATGTTTCCCAGAGACTCCCCATGAAATGCACACCCAGCCCTACGGAACTCCATTACACAAGGGTTATATAAATGTATTTATATACATGTGCAGAAAATAGTAAAAGGCTTATTTACAAATTGTTTTTCCAGACAACCCCCCTTTTATAAAACTGATTAAAGAAAGATGTCCATGTGTCCTTAACTTCCCACAGAACAGGCCGGGGCTTACAGGAGAAAGGAGTCTGTACAAGTCTCTAGTAGATAATGGAAAACTCTTGTTCCACTGTTTCTTCCATATAACCGTCCATAAGAGTATGTGCTTCCATAGGAGTAAGTGCCGCCATAGGAGTATGTGCTTCCATAGGAGTACTATGCTGCCATAGGAGTATGTGCTGCCATAGGAGTACTATGCTGCCATAGGAGTACTATGCTTCCATAGGAGTATGTGCTTCCATAGGAGTATGTTCTTCCATAGGAGTACTATGCTTCCATAGGAGTCTGTGCTTCCATAGGAGTATGTGCTGCCATAGGAATATTTGCTTCCATAGGAGTCTGTGCTTCCATAGGAGTCTGTGCTTCCATAGGAGTATGTGCTGCCATAGGAATATTTGCTTCCATAGGAGTATGTGCTTCCATAAGAGTATGCACTTCTCCATAGGAGTATTATGCTTCCATAGGAGTACTATGCTTCCATGGGAGTACTATGCTTCCATAGGAGTACTATTCTTCCATAGGAGTACTATGCTTCCAAAGGAGTATTTGCTTCCATAGGAGTACTTGCTTCCATAGGAATATGTGCCTTCTCAGGAGTATGTGCTTCCTCAGGAGTATGTGCTTCCTCAGGAGTATGTGCTTCCTCAGGAGTATGTGCCTCCTCAGGAGTATGTGCTTCCTCAGGAGTATGTGCTTCCTCAGGAGTATGTGCTTCCTCAGGAGTATGTGCCTCCTCAGGAGTATGTGCTTCCTCAGGAGTATATGCTTCCTCAGGAGTATGTGCTTCCTCAGGAGTATGTGCCTCCTCAGGAGTATGTGCTTCCTCAGCAGTATGTGCTGCCATAGTAATTTCAGCCATCTGGTTGCTAGGGACCAAATTACCCTAGCAACCAAACATTGATATGAATACGACACTAGAATATGAATAGGAGAGGGCCAACTAGAAAGTGGAGTCATAGAAAGTAGCAATAACAATAAGGGGCAAATTTACTAAAATTCACCCAAAATCCTACGAATCTATTCGAAATTCGATATCGAATGCTTATCGAATAGTTTTAGGCTATCATTTTGCTCGATATTCGATTTCTCAATGAATTCATACGATCGGATACCGACCGTTTGATTTCACGAACAAATCTTACTTTTTCCTTCAAGCCTCCGAAAAATTTGTACGATTCGAATGATTGAAGCGTTAGATCGTACGAATTGTATTCGAGCAGGACTTATGGGGGGGTTCCCATAGGCTTCTATTGGTATTTGGCAGGTTCAATCTGGCGAAGTAGGCATTCGAAGGATTTTAAAATTTTAAATCCTTCGATTATCAAATGATCAAATTATCGAATATCCGATCATTCGATCTATTCGATAATTCGGTATTCGATGATCGAAGAGGCCAAATTTTGCATATTCGAATATCCGAAAAAAATCGTACGATCGGAATTCGATCATATTCGATCGAACTTCGATCCATTCACGTGAATTTTGTAAATTTGCCCCTAATTGTGTAGCCTTACAGAGCATTTGTTTCTTTAAATGGGGTCCGTGATCCCAATCGGAAAGCTGGAAAAAAAAATCAGGAGAAAAAGGCAAATAATTCAAAAACTACAAAAAAAAAACCAAGATCAATTGAAAAGTTTTTTTTTTTATAACTGCCCATTCTGTAATATACTTAAAGTCAAGTTAAAGGTGAACCATCCCTTAAAATTGTCTGCACACTATTTTACTTCTTCCTGCATGGCCACAGAGAAACCAGCGCAGCCAGCGGCACAGATCTAAATCTGAAATCTTTGCATTTATTGTGTCATTTTAAATGGGAGTGAGACAATTCTCCTTTGACCCACTGCAGGAATGTTCTGTAAGTGGAAAAAACTATTTATTTAAATCACTTTAAGCTGCCAGTGACATATGTGTGAGCAGCAGAATGATATTATGTAGCTGCGATATAAACATATTATTACAAGGAAAACATTTGGAGTTGCAGCAGGAATCACAAGATCATGTTTAGTAATTTATATATAGAGTTAAGTTATATATATGTCAGATTGGCAGAAGGCTATAGTTACATAAAGCTTCATATGATTGGCACATGATTGCAATGTGTGTGTGTAGTATTGTGCATGGGGTTGCATGGGTTCATGCAGTAAATATTGCACAAGGGATGGGAGGGGTTTCCTCCATTATGATTTAGCTTAAAGGGGGACTGACTTGGGGAAGCCACAGCTTATGTGCCAGGTCAGGCACCTCTTAGTGCTTTAAGAATAAATAATGGCTTCAATTTATGGAGGATTTGATATTCTCTTGTTGATTGAATATTGCAGGGGGGGAGCACTCGTCCCTCTGTGAGTTTTCCCTTTACGGCATCTGCTATTTAAGCTGTTTGGATAAATCTTGTGCCAAATTAGTCACTGTTAGTGATGGGCGAATCTACCCTGTTTCACTTCGCCAAAAAATTGGCGAAAAAATTCGCGAAACGAGTCGCGGCACGTTTTCGTCACATCGTTTTCGACACGCATCGTGTCGTTTTTGATGTGCGTCGCGTCAAAAACGACGCGACTCGTTTTTATAGCGAATTTTCGCTGGCGTCAAATCGTGGGAATTCGACCCTGGCGAATAAATGAGCCCATCACTAGTCACTGTGCAAAATTTTTCCCCGAGATTTATTTCCATTTTATGGGTGGGGTTACTGTCAAATGCTGAGAGTCAATGGAAACACAAGAAGGTCTGGGAAAAGTATAATAAAGCAATGATATTCTGTGCTCCAGGAAGGAGGGATGGGAAGGAAAAGGAAAAGGAAGGGAAATGGGAAGGAAAAGGAAAGGAACGGGAAGTAAATAAAAAGAGGAAAAGGAAGGAAATAGGAAAAGGAATGAAGAGTGAAAAAAAAGAGGAAAGAGTAACAGGAAGGAAGAGGAAAGGACAGGTGGAAGGTTAAGAGAAAAGAAGGAAATGGTGAAGTAAAAGGCAAAAGGAAGTAAAGTACAAAGGGATGTACCAGGGTTAAGGAAGAAGGAAGCAAAATGGAAAATAATGGGGAAGAAAAAGAAAAGGAAGAAAAGAGAGAAGGGGAAGGATAGGGCAAATTATAGGGGCAGATAAGGAAAGCAGAAGGAATGATGGGAAGGAAAGAAAAGGGGATGGAAAAGGGAAGGACAGGTGGAAGGGGAAGGGAAAAGATTTGAAGGAAATGTGGAAGGGGAAGGAAAAGGCAAACGGAAATAAAGTATAGGGCAAAGGGAAGGGGATGTACCACAGGTAAGGAAGAAGGAAGGGGAAAGGAAATGGAAACTGGGGAAGAAATGAAAAAAACAAAAGGAAGGAAAGACAGAAGGGAAAGGAGAAGGCAAATGAGGGAATTAAAGTAAAATGACCGGGAAGGGAATGGAAGAAATGTTAGAAGGAGAAGGAAACAGCAGGAATAAGGAAGGGAAGGATCAACCAGGGATATTTAGCTGTATCAACAAAAAGAAAGTATGATGCATCCAACCTAAGAAAGCACTACTGAGTCAGTACAATATCTGAATTAAAATATGAATTAGGACACAAACTCACAGTTCACCCCAGTCCAAGGATCAACACTATGTGAGTACAGGCAGCAAGTAAAAAAAATAGGTTTGACCTAATGCGTTTCATGACTATTGGGGCACCTACTCATAGCCTGTGAGTAAGTGCCCCATGAGTAGGTGCCCCAATAGGTATGAAACGTGTTAGGCCATACCTAATCCTAATAATTTTTAGCTTTCTGCTTATATATTGTTTGGAGGAGCTCCCATATTTGGTGTTGATATTTAGCTGCATCACCGCTGACCAATCCAACCCTGCTGATCTATAATCTGGTTGGTGCCAGTATCATTGCGCTATATTATAAGCAACGCAAGTCATGTGACTGTAATTACATCACTGAGCAGTGAGTGCAGCTGATGACATCACTAAGCAATGTCTAGAAGGATATCATTTATATATGTATGGCTCTAGTGTGTGTGTGTTTATATATTTGCACTGGAAAAATCACATTAACTCTCAGTAGTCCCAGATCTTCAAATGGGGGTTCAGGCTTGATTTGTCAGGAACCCTCCCCAATACTTTTCCATTGGTTTATGGCAATTTTACAGACAGTCCAGACTTTTTCATTGCTCAATAAATATTTAAAAAAAAAAAAGACTGAAATAATTTGATCAAAACCAGCAGCAGCAGCTTCCAGCCCCCAAACAGGAACAGAAAGTCTCCAAAACAAGTATAAAAGAGATAAAAAGGAAGAATCTCAGTAGGGTGACACTGCCTTTTAATGTAGTGATGCCCAGAGATACTTTATTTATTGTTGGGGAACCCGTGTGGCCACAGAAAATGCTGAGCTTTTGCCACATTCTGATGAGCGCTCCTGTGAGACCTTCAAGGTTCCGCTGACTTATGGGTAATTCAAGCCTGAGCTATGGGAGAAGATTCACTGCTATTGGTCAGTTCCCCTCGATATAATGGATGTCTCCTTCCCTGAGTTATTGCCGCCTCCCATCGGAAGGAAAGTGAGTGTCCGTTATATGCGATTAGACGATTCATTTTCTGTAGCCTTGAGGGTTTAAGGTTCATTTCTGAACGGATAACCAAGATGGTGTATGATGTGAGCCAATAAATTATATCATGTGCGGAGAGAAGGAGGAGCTGTGGGCAGGCAAGTGGAATGTGTGTGTTAATGCCGACACCAACACTGGGCTGGAATCTGTAAAATCCTTCTCATGTACAGTAGGGGGTACATTATGCCTTATAACCCCTTATCCCTGAGTGTACCCTGTACAAGCCTGCAGCCTTGTGCTTTTATATGATTACAGAACCATCTAATATCCTTATCATTTACAGTAGGGGGTATATTATCCCTTATCATACATGAGTGATACTCAGAGTTCCCTGTATAACTCAGCCTGCAGCCTTGTGCCTTTATATGGTCACACCCCTCAGTGACTTCTAATATCCTTATCATTTACAGTAGGGGGTACATTATCCCTTATAATACACGAGTGATACTCAGAGTTCCCCCCTGTATAACTCAGCCTGGAGCCTTGTGCCTTTATATGGTCACACCCCTCAGTGACTTCTAATATCCTTATCATTTACAGTAGGGGGTACATTATCCCTTATAATACATGAGTGATACTCAGAGTTCCCTGTATAACTCAGCCTGCAGCCTTGTGCCTTTATATGGTCACACCCCTCAGTGACTTCTAATATCCTTATCATTTACAGTAGGGGGATACATGACTCTCTACATAACACATGTTACAATTAGTCATGGGTCAGTAACAAGTCGAGGAATGGAATATGTGTCACAATGCAACTGTCAGTAATTACTCAGCGGCAGTTAAGTACAGCAACTAATTGGGTTGTGAACATCCAACTATTAAAATTTCTTTTTGCAAAATTCACTATCAATATACATTGATTGGGGGATAAATGGGCCCAATACACATTGCTAATGATGCGTTAAAGGAGCAGTGTACCTACAGTATTTCTGGATTAAGGAGAGTCTATATAGATACAAATGTTATGTATTATTTGCCTGTGTGGGTATATTTCCCATCTCTGTGCTGCAGGAATGGAAGAATTTTTGCACCCCCCCCCCCATGCTCCGCAACAGTCTCAGATCAAAGCAATAGAGTTTCTTTATGTTTTCCCGTTCGTCCTATTTTTGGAGCCCCCTGTGTTGTTGCCATTGCTCCTTCCCACCCCTATTTGCCTATTGATATATTTTGCAGACAAGCCGCAGCCTGAGAGTGTTTGTGTTGGAGAGGGGCGCTGGGAATACTAACAAAAGTCGCCTTTCACATCCCTCCGACCAACTGAATCGCAGCTTTGTCTTTAGGGGCAGTGCATTCAGTGCAGGGGGACACAGGCTTCCTTTCAGTATGGGGGGGAGGCAAACAGCGACCCCCAGACATCAGTCCTGCAGGGTGTCCCCGCCTGGTACAGCTGAGGCACCCCGTCCTTTAATTAAAGAGATAGTAACACTTGTTCCTCTAAACTCTATTGAGATTCTATTACAAGTAGCAGGGACATTCCAAGGGTGTATTCCTTGGGGGAATCTGGGGGTTCCTGTAGAGAAAAAAAGATGTGAAAACACTTCCAACTAGGGATGCACCGAATCCAGGATTCGCTTCGGGATTCAGCCTTTTTCAGCAGGATTCTGCCCAGCCAAACTGAATCCGAACCCTAATTTGTATATGCAAATTAGGGGCAGGCAGGGAAATTGCATGACTTTTTGTCACAAAACAAGGAAGTAAAAAATGTTCCCCTTCTCACCCATAATTTGCATATGCAAATTAGGGTTCGGATTCAGTTCGGTATTTGCCCAAATCTTTCTCGAAGGATTCAGGGGTTCGGCCGAATCCAAAATAGTGGATTCAGCCACTGTGGATTCCAACACTTGTCTCTGTCTGTATATTAGGTACCTATCTATTGCTACCAATCCCTATTTCTGAGCTTTCTCTGTGCCACTCCTCTCTCCCCTGGCTAGTCATGCAGTTCCACAACACCGGCAGCGCTCCCCTTTAGCGTAAGGAGATTAATCAGTGTGGGAGCACATCTGTCAGGCTATTGAGTTTCTCTCTTGTTATCTGCAGCCTGCACTTCAGGCAAGAGCCTGTGTAATATTCAGCATCATTATCTCCTTGCAGCACACAAGCACAGAGAATGCAGGGCGGCCCAGTTAGCCACCAGCACTCGCAATTGGCAGAGATGGAGCGCCGCGTCCTTGCCAGCTCTCGCACAACTTTGCCGAGACTTCTGAAAAAATTCTCTCCCCGCACCTCATCTCCTCCCTTTTATCCTCTTAGAGACAGACATGTTATAGGAGGCAGAGAGAATTGCCTGGCCAGATAAATTGCTTCATTTTCTCTGGGGATCATGAGAGTACCAGGGAGTGATGCTGCCCCTTGTGACTGTAGTTGGAACTGCGGGTGTTGAGAATAGACTGTATCCTGCTGCAACTGCAGTTTATTCTAAATGAACCACCACATCAAGCCTCTCCAATTTGCCTCGGAGGGGGAAAAAATTCCTTCCTGACTCCAAAAAAAGGCAATGGGACCAGTCCCTGGATCAACTTGTATAATGAGCTATCTTCCATAACCCTGTATTCCCTCACTTGCTAAACACCATCCAACCTTTTTTACAAGCTTAATATACTGACATGTATATTTATTAAGCAGCATTTTAAAGAATTCCCATTTTTTTTTCGGTGTTTAACCCTGTGAAAAGCATTTCCCACTTAATATGTTGCAGAGATGCCCTTATATAAAGTTTGCACGCCTGAAATTCAATGTTTTAGTCACTCCCTTATAGAGTTGCCTCTGCAACAGAATCTCAAAGGAGACCATGTTATGATCACTATTTCCTAAATGCTCACCCACACAAATGCTAGAGATGAGATCAGTATTATTAGTTATTACAAGATCCAAAAGAGAGTTATTCCTAGTAGGTTCTTGAATGAGCTGGGATAAAAAGTTGTCATTTAGCATATTTACAAACCTACTAGCTTTCTCTGTCTTGGCAACCCCATTACCCCAGTCAATGTCCGGATAATTGAAGTCACCCATAATAATAACTTGACCTAGTTGTGAAGCTGCTTCTATTTGTAAGAGTAGCTGGGCTTAATACTTGTCACTTATACGAGGTGGTTTATAGCATACACCAATTAAAATTTTCTTTTTAAAAAACTTTTTGCCCAGTCGAAATCTCTACCCCTGACATGTTCCAGTGACTCAAATTGCACCCCCAGCTATGCCCAAGACTGCCTGGCCCTTGTTCTGACCCTGTGTAAAAGGAGCAAATAGGGTTAACAGTCTGTCTCATAACTCATACATTTATCTCAGTTGGCCAATGGGAGAATGGCCAACCCTTGGGATCAGGGCTGGACCGGACTGGACCAGTGGGACCCCAGGGAAAGACCCAGTGTCCCCCACCTGCTTCCCCTGCCAAGAACTGTAAGTGCCAGGTCCCCCTGTTTTACACCCATTGCAGCTGCAAAAGGGAAGCAAGGAGTGGCCCATAGACAGCAGCTCCAGTGGCCTTGGCTACCCCAATTTGACCCTGCTTTTGGCAGGAGGAGGGCAGTTATCAGAGGGGCAAATACTGTTAAGTGGGGCAAGGAAAATTCAATGATATTAACTATGGCACTGGTGGGCAAAGTTTAGATTTGAGTGGGGCTCCACTGGTGAAATAAGTGCATGTTTGATGTTGGCCCCAGGAATGTGTATCTCAAGAGCAACTAGAAGATCTCTGGTTGGACTTCATTACTTTCTGCCCTTTGACCCATTGACAAATGCTTCATGGCACCCAACACAAAGCCCCATCTTAACCCTTCACAACATTAACTTGGGTGCATAAGCTGTGAGTAAAGAGACGGAGAGACATGGGAGACTGGGGAGGGAAGGAGAGTACTCAAGCAGTGGACACTTGGTATCATTAGACTGTCAGGACTCTCAGTGACAGAGCGTTTTGTCCACAAGATGAGACAGTTGAATTAAGAAGCTCTCTGCCCATCCTTGTCACTCCTAATTATGACAGATGATGAGATTGTTGCTCTCCTGTCTCCCTGGTGGAAATTCCACTCACCTGTCTACAAGTCTACAGTCCCGAAGAGAGACTGGAAAGTCAATATAAAGGCACTTGGGCGGTCTTATTTACTGGGGTTACTGGCCCTTTAAGTGCTAGGCAACCCAATGTCTGTGATATAGAAGGAGCATAACATGCAAATCCTGTGATATTCCTACATTTAATTAAGAAGAAAAATGTATCTTCCCGTGTCGGATGCCTCTATGTTCCTCAGCCATTAATTTGCTGAGCTGTATCTGGGGCTGCATTGTTCTCCCATTGTACAAGGGAGCGGGAATAATAGAAAGAGGCGATTGTATGGGGCTCTGCCTTCCCATTGTATTGTGTCCTCTCTGCAGAATATGGGTGAGTATCTCCAGCAGTGCAGGGGACAAACGGGGGGAAGGGGCTAAATATCTCCGGACATTGGGCTTCTTCTGCATTTATTGGTCCTGTGTGTCAGTGGGACCGTAGGAAAGGACTTGCTTGGTGGGTAATATTTATATAAATAGTGCTATTGTTGAACTACCTCTGAGTCTGTGACTCAAGCAGTGGGTGGGACTCGGCCACTCTGGCAGCTTACAGGGGGAAGCACAGGAAGCCTATAACTCAAGTAGTGGGTGGGACTAGAATATTGATAGAAGATTACTGGGTTAGGGTACTTAGACTTAAGCAGTTGGTGGGACTAGAACACACTTATGGCAGCATACAGAGGAGGGGCTAAAAGTATGTGACTCAAGCGGTGGATGGGACTAAAATACTCTGATGGAAACTTACAGGGGAAGGGGGCAGAGAGTCTGTGACTTAAGCAGTGGGTGGGACTAGAATAATCTGATGTAAGTCTACTGAGTTGGGGCAGGGATTCTGTGCAGTTCTGTGTCAGACTGGGGGGCTCTGGGCCCATCACGGCTTCTGCATCAGGGCTCCCCTCCCCAGCCACCAATACCTCTCTGCCCCCCTGCAGCACATAATTGTTTTCTATTCGGTGGGGGTAGAGGTCAGGAATGGTTCTTGACAGTTGGGGCACAGTTGTGAGTCATGTAGTGGGTGGGGCAAGAACATTGATGGAAGCTTAGAGGGTTGGGGAGAGGCAGGGAGTCTGTGACTTAAGCAGTGGGTGGAGCTAAAATACGCTGATGGATTCTTCCAGGAGAGAGAGATGAGGAATCTGTGACTCAAGTGGTGGGTGGCACTAGAACACTCTGATTTGGTGGGACTAGAGCATTTACTGCTTCAAGGGGAGGAGCATGCAGCTGGGATAGATTGGAAGCTTAGGGGGCAGAATAGGAAAACATACTGTAAATATACAGTTATATACAAATGACACCAATTCACTACTCTGCATCTCACACATATTTATATATCTGCACTTTACCTTGCATCTCCCTTAAACCCAATTATCCCATCTCCCGGCTCCAGACAGAATGGAAAAGATCTCTCCAATTGAATGAACAACTGAAAGTGACGGAACCCGAGATCAATATCAAGCACTGGGGGGGGTCCTTTCTTTCCTCCCGGCTCCACTATTTAAACTGTGATTAAACAAAAGTAGAACAAAGTAGCGTATGGAAAATATATTTGTTTGAAGTCGCATTTTATCAGGTTTAATTAATCTGTCTCTTGGACCATTCTATCCGAGCGGCCGGCGGCCATCAAAGCTCCCGGAAAATGATCTCATTAGAATAAAAGCTGTATCTGTGACCTTCTTGCCCTTTATTATTCTCCCACAATGGAATCTTTTTGGTTTAAAGTGCAGAGGATGGCGCTTTGGGGCTTTAAATATTCCCTTTTGCCCCAAACACACAGTCGCATAGTGATGGCGTCTCTGCCTCCGGCGCAATAAATGCGTGCCATGCACAATCCATTCATACCTAGTCCTGACTCTTAATTAAGCCCAGCTCCTGCTATTTAGAGTCTCACCTTTTAAAAGGCCTCGGTTAAATGCCTCGCCGTTGCCGCGTAATTAATTATTAACTCTGTAGTGCTTGTTTCTACCTGACCTTGTTGCCACTTTCCGCATTTAGTCTTTGACTTATTGTAATTACTTTTAGCTGTGAGATAATCACTTAATTCAGCTCGTCAGAATCTGCTGTAGACTCAATAATCCTCTATCTCTCCGGCGCAGTCGGGAAATAAAATAGACCCGGGGGGAGGGGTGAGGTCCAATCCTCAACTTAATGAGATTTCTAACTTTTGTTTGAATTAAAGTAATTTTAAGACAGTCGAAAGTCAACTTTGTTCTTGGCTTAGCCGTGCCTAATACACAGGAGTTCGTTGGACGCACGGAGTTTAATGTTCTCTTTCTCTAATGGCACCGGCAAACTTAAAGGGATTTCTATGCCTGCTGTCTGCCATGTTGCTTCTGGCCACACCCCACTCATGTTAGACACACCCCTCAGGCTCTAAGATATTAAAGGTGGAGCAGATATAGTTTCCCTTCTTGTGACTTGAGCAGAATTGAAAGTATGGTAGACTATCCATTGTCATTTGGATCTTCAAGCAGGAAACATTAAGTCCATACACCCCTCAAATGTTAGGGGTACAGTGTCAGATTGGGCTGTGCAGGGCCAACTAGAGTTTCTAATCCAGAGGTCCCACACACCCTTGGGGCATTCATTACCTTCCCGCTCCCTTCCCAGAGACTATTATCCACTGTTACTATAGGCACCATCTCTCCCTACTATACCAATGAGATTAAAACTGAAATGATAAGTTTGACATAAAGTGCTTGGAATCTCTGGGCAACCCAGGGTGGGGGGTAGGAACAGAGATGGAAATTAAATCTCAGTTTCTCTATTCAGCTGTCATTCTCTGGAGCAGTGAAGGGGCAGAAGCCCAGGGAATTGGCCAAGCAGAGAAAGTGGGGAGATTAAAAGGTTAATATTGGATTATTACGGGGTCAGAAAGGAAGAATCATGGGACAATGGCACTAAATTGATTCATTGGGTAATTATACAGTTATAACAAATATGTGGAGCACGGAAGGGAATCTGCAGTAATTTTTCACTCCTCATCACAGTGTGGTGACACATGAATCAGTGACAGTCGCTGTATAGGGGTAACTGACAGTGCAGCTCCATTTATACAGCACCAGTACAGGTTGTATGTTGATTATGGCACACATGTAGTGAAATCCTTGTGCCCATTGAGCTTGCAGTCTAATATCTGCTGATGAATATATGACAGTCACACATACACAAAGGCTAAATGTACATTTGCAAAGCTGTTAAGCATTGGAGAGGCTTGTGGTTGAGCCATAGCAGGAAGGCAAGGGATTAACTCTAAATTCACATCACATCTCCTCTTTGCAACCCCAAGCAAATTATTTCCATAGACCTTGCCCTTTGTCTTTTCAATCTCTTTAGGGCAGCAAAATCATTGTGATTGAGATTTACTCCAAAACTCTATTTAAAGGTGAAATTTACCTTGCTGAGTTGCTGTTTGGTTGCTAAGGCTTAGTTGCCCTCTTGACCTGAGGTTTAGAAGTCAGAAGAAAAGATGAGCTGAAGAGAAGGCCTGAACAGAAACAGAAAAAATATTATATATATAAAATAATATATTCAGTAAAATGCTATGAAAGTCAGTGTTGGAGCCAAATGTAGGATTATTAGGTGGCCTCATTTGTATAAAACCATCAGGAATCTTGAGAAATCCAAGATTCCCGTCTCAATTTTTTATATGTTCCACGTCAACAATATATACCAGTTATTCCCAAACTGTAGGGCTGGCCCCATAGTGGTGTCCAAGCCAGTGTGTTTGAAGGTCAATTGAGAGTAAGGCCAGTGTGTTTTTGGTCTACCGGGATACCAGGGAAACTCCCACTGGGCCAAGTGTCAGTGGGCCCTCTTGCTTCTAACTATTTAGCCTATTTCATGGTCATTCCCTTTTTCTTTATGGGGAAAAATACATAATAATGGAAGAATATAGTACCTAGATATAAAAGACTAGGAGAATAAAGGGGTTGAGTGAGGAGAGGGGGAATAAAAGTTAGGAAAGTTGGCCCATTGTCTAAGGGTTTCTGGTTGGCCAGTCCAAAACTTAGTAAGGTCAATCTAAGGATGAATATACTATGTTACATATACAGCAGATGACTGTAACTGCCATGCTATGAGCTAATGGGGGTTCAACCAAATGTTTAATAATAAGGGCAGACTGAAGACTCCAGGCCTAAAGGTCATCTTCTGGTTTTTCAAGCAGCTGTGCTGCCCTAGCAGTTCATCAAACCCCAGTAGATAAGCTTCAGCCAATAACAAAACTCATTAAAATGTAAAACATTGGAGGTAAAACTTCTATTTCTTCCCCGAATTCCATACATTTTCCAGGGAGAGCACAATTTCTCTTCTCCAATGATCCCAGGGAGTTCTGAGCAAGCCCAGCGTTATTCCAATGAGCCTTGATACCTGCAGAGCTTCCCAACATCATTTGTATCTGTTGCACTTCTAGGGCCACTCATGAATATTTATATGCAAAATATCTGGGCCAATCTAAATATTCTCTCTGGTGATTAAAAAGATCCAGTTCCCCGGGGAGACATTAGGATTTTGCTTTCTTTCTATGTTGCATTCAAGATTGAATTTTGTGTCTCAATAAAGAGGTTATAATAATAAAAAAAAGATGAAATGGAACAGACGGCAACATGTTTTTTTTTCATTGACCCTGAAATAAATATCTGCTTCTCTAAGACTCCTCTAATACATTAAAGTTTGGCAGAAAGGGGTCATTAGAAAGCTGCTCCCACTCCCAGCATCCCATGGTTTCTCAATACACTTGGCAACCTGCATTGGCCGAGATACCCTCTGCTGTGGGGGGAAGTGTGGGAATAAATTGGTATATCAAGGGTAGAAGAATGTCCATATGTACTGTATGGGGGTCACTGGTGACACATTATTTCATTCAACTCAATGGTGGGACAGTCCTTAATCGTAGACATCAAAATGGACAGCTGAAATGGGTGATGTTTTCCATGGATTAGGGTTGTTGCTAAGTTGTCATTGGTCAGTGAAGTGGTTTGGGGGGTCCTCGATTGTCCCTGAGTTTTCAAATAGGTGTGATGAATACATATTGCTGTAGGCACCTACTACTGTGGTACTTCCATAAATATGGACCTTCCCTGTTGTATGCATTCAGACTTCATGATGGGCTTCCAGGTAGTTCAAGGTTCCTGAAGATGAAGATTTTGCTTAGGCCTATGGCATACAAAGTATTTTGTCCACAATTGCCCTTAGATGAAAAATAGCATCTGACAAATTGCCCCTGTCCTCTGAATAAAGCAGAATATAAAGCAACTACTGAAGCATATGTTGACAGATAAACCTCAGTATGAAAATGTTTCCTTGATGTAGAGATTCAAATCCAGCAAATGAGGCAGAGCACCCAACCTCCAGCCCAACCCTTCACTCCAAGTCCATGTCATGCCATAATTAAGACCTTGCCTAACAGAGCAGATACTGTATTTTACATGCAGCAGTGAATGGGCTACATTAAGACTTTCTATAAAGTTGCTCGGAGCATATATCTCTCAGCATTATTAATATCTTTGCCACGGGCTATGATTTTACAGCCCAACATGTAGCTATAAATTGTATCTTCATTTATATTGCCATGAACACTTCATTTCCAAGGTTGTTTATGCTTTAGAGTTGGAGCTCCTGCTCTCCAGCAACAACCTCACATGTTCTGCATTACCTAGGTTTCAAGCTGAGGTGTCAGAGACCAAGATAACCTGACAAATGAGTAATAATATTAGATAAATCTAGCCCTGTACCATAAAACGTGCCTGTTGGCTGCATGAGCTGAAGATGGACCAAACTGGACTCATTTGAACATTCAGAGATTACACTATTTTCCCAGAATCATACACAAGAATCCAGGTTGCCCAATATACTTGTCAAATCAGAAGAACATTCAATTTGTTATCATTCCATTGATTTTCTTGTATGTGGGCAAAAGAGTGGGAACTAAATGACTAATGGTCATTTAGGAGAACAGGAAGAATGTCCCTGTGCCCTACATGATAGTCACATATGATCAGTGTAGCACTGGCCGATTGGGATACCAGGAAAATTCCCGGTGGGCCCAGGTGTCAGTGGGCCTCTTGCTTCTATTTAGCCTACTTCATGGCATTCCCTATTTCTATGACAACAAAGAGACTAAATGGATGGAAGAACAGATTATAGTATGTAAAGAAAAGAGACTATGATCATGTTTATGAAAAGCAAAGTTGTCTTGTTTTTTCTCTTTTTCAGGAGATAGAGCTGATCTCAGACTACAAAGGTTCCATTAAGACCCCTATTCTTCTAGAAGATGTGGATCTTAGTAGAGATGACCATAGGTTGAGATGTTATTGAGGCAAGCTCCCTCTCAGAATAGTAGAAAGCCTGGCATGATGGTGAATATTTATGCTAAGCCCCTACTGTACATTGTAGATCTGTATATCTGCATGAACAAAATGGTTCCGTCATGTTGTACCATAAGTACCCTTGAAACAATGTAGCAGCTGATGAATAAACCTGGAGAAGAACTGCCTTCTACATTATATCAGAACCATAGAACAGAAAGGGCTGCCCCTTCTAAAACGATGTATTCACTTCTCCCCCAGGTTTACTCATCTGAGGCTTCATTGTTCCAGATACAAATTGCAAGCGACGCGGCTTTCAATAACAATTACATTTATAAATAACCTGACAGAGTTATTTATACATCAGGGCCCCATTGTGTATCACTTTAAAGGTTATAAATAAAGGGTTTTTTTCCATATTACTTACCACCTTTGTTTTTTTTTTACCATTATGTACATTTATTTGGGGGGGATGTAAAATAAATCATAGTTAAACTCAACTAAAGTAGCCTAAACAGCGAGGGGGTGATGTTGCCTAAGTGGTGCTTTTTAAGAGCCGATAGGCTAATGAGAGAAAGATGGCACGTAATCAATGTGTGAAGAATGGGTAATTCTCTCTAATGTTCTCGTAATGATCTGAACGAGCACCGGGCTAATTATCGTCATGGCAATTTGGCACACATCCGGTGAAGATGTCGCTGGGCCTGTCATTTCAGCACATGCATTGTCCCGCTCTCCCTACGGAACCTCGGCTGTAATGCAGCCCGTCCCATTCTCTCTCAGATCTTCCTATGCCATTGCTCTATCTCTCTCCTCCGCTCTGTAGCTGCTGTCATCCTTCCACCTACTCCGGCACTTTAAAGGTAAGTGGCCACTTAAGTGCACTATAGATAATCACTTCAGAAAAACCTTTCAAATGTTATCATGTGAGTGCACTTTGCAAGTGTCTGCCCCCAAATCTCTTCATTAGAAGACAGAACGAGACAATGTCGTCGGAGTCGTTGCTGGACATGTTAACAAGATCTGAGACTTAATCTTTCTTCTAAAGCTAGTGGCAGACGAGCAGATACGGGGCGACTAATCGTTTCTTCCGCCCGGCGACAATCTGCCCGAAAATCCTTCTTCCTGCCTTCCCTGTTGCCCGAAAATTCCTCGTGGGTGCATTAGCGCAGGCGATTCATCATCCAGGCACACGAAGGCAGACGGAAGGTAGTTTGGGGAGATTGTTGCCTGGAGAAGAGGCTATTTGTCACCTGGTGACTAAATCTCCCCAAATATGCTTGTCTTTCACTAGCCTTATTTTTATGGCAACTTTAAAGGTGAAGGAAAGACGAATATGAAGTAAGCTTTATCAGAAAGGTCTATATAAATACACAAGTAAACCCTCAAAGTAATGCTGCTCTGAGTCCTCTGTCAGAAGAAACACAGCATTTCTTTCCTTCTATTGTGTCACATGGGCTTCTGTATCAGACTTACTGTTTTCAGCTTAAACCTCCAGGGCTAGGGCTTGAGCATGCTCAGTTTGCTCCTCTCTCTCCCTCACTTTACCCCCTTCCCTGCTGTAATCTGAGCTCAGAGCTATTAGTGAGCAGGGAGAGACCTAGGCATAAAGTGATGTCACACCAAGCCACACCAATGGCAGCTGCTATCCTAAACAGAGAGCGCTTCTAGAGCTGTTTACTCAGGTATGGTAAAGCATTCTGCAGAATAAATAGATCATTCTAGCTTACACTATTGTGGTTAATCTATTGGCTATAAACTGCTTCAGAAACTTACCTTCTCCTTTAAGAAAATAACTTTTACTTCAATGTAAACTGGAAAATTGCACTATAGTATCAGTCAATTACTTAAGTTGGTGATCTCCAACCAGTGGCTTAATATGTTGCTCTCCAATCTCTTAGATGTTGCTCCCAGTGGCCTCAAAGCAGGTTCTCAAGTTTTGGTTGCATAGAAACTCAGTGTACTGTGAAGTAGAGTCTCCAAATGGCCAATCACAGCACTACTACTGCACCACCCAGTGTTGCAACCCCAACTCTTTTTATATGTGAATGTGGCTCATGGGTAAAAAAAGGCCAGGGACTGCCTGATTTAAGTCATACTAGACCAGTGGTTCCCAAACATGTCAACCAGCCCCATACAGAAGCAGAGGAAGGGGTAGCACAGTCTAAAGATTAGTTTTGGGGAGATTTAGGAAGAATGTCCATTTGCTCTCCTAGATTCTTCTGCTTACAAAGGGCTTAGAGTAGGGATGTCCAAAAGGTATATGGGGATCTACCAGTAGACCTTTACCCGGTGATCAGTAGATCTCAAGACACTGTCAACAAACAACTTGTCTAAATCTCCCTTCTGTTTTATTCTTTTCATTCTGATATTTATTCTAAGATTACATAAGATATAGTTGTTTTATATAATAATATATTATATAATAATATGCATGCTCTTATAAATCAATATAATATTTAAGTAATATTTTTCATGGAACAGAATGCTGACAGTGATATTATGAATGTAGATCAACTAAAAGAAGACCTCACATTAGTAAAGTATGGGGACTCCATAAGTAGCACTTAGATATGGATTTAGGCAGAACACTTTATATATTTGATACTATGGTTGGCTTATACAGCCAATGGGGGCCTGGCCAAGGATGAACCTTCAAAGAGGGGTTAGATTAAAAAAATCCAAGAACCTCTCTTTGAGACAAGCAAAATCTCTTTATGTACGTCCAACAAAGTCTATGTACCAATGAGAGGGTTTAACCCAAGATTCAACAAAATGATTAGGGGCTGTCTCCTTGATAATGACTTCTTCAGGTAACTGTTGATTGGCTGCTAAGGACAACTTCCCAATTTATTCCTAAATAATTTCCTTTTCCATCATAGCTGATTTAGCACAAATTCGACTGGTGCTTCATCAAGTTTAGAACCATTAGAGATTTTGTATCACCCTTCCATCCAGCAGCTGGTCTCGTGCTGCCTCTCTGGTGGCTGATGGATGTCCTCCTTTATTCATGTCGGTGATGATGAGTTCTGAGTGGAATTGCTTTGGGCTTGGGTTCAGGGGAATTGACTGAAAATGCAAAGGAAAACAAGGTAAAATATACAAAAAAAGGCTCAATGGGCATTGGTATCACAAGCTTTATCTTATAGCCCAAAAGGAACTGTCTCATGTCTAAAGTCAGTTTTTATTTTAATACTGAATATTGTTTATGTTTTAAAAAGGGTCAGGAGATGGTTCCTCACCCCCTGCACCATTAGTGTAGTGCCTAAAGGGTCATATTTAATGGTGCACCAAAGGAAACTCTATGGCAGAGGTCCCCAAACTTTTTTTTTACCCATGAGCCATATTCAAATGTAAAAAGTGTTGAGGAACGACACAAGCATGAAACAAGTCCCTGGGGTGCCAAATAAGGGCGGTGATTGGCTATTTGGTAGCCCCTCTGCTTGGCAAAACACCTTGTTTTTATGCAACCAAGGCACCTGGTTAGAGGCTGAGAGCAACATCCAAGGGGTTGGTGAGTAACATGTTGCTGGTTGGATATCACTGCTCAAAGGGCTTGCAGTTGGCACCTCTTTTCATCATCCCCATAAACATGTTAGTGGGTTGTTACTTTGACAAACTTACAATCAGTAGTGATTGTGCCACCCTGAGTGAGATGACTTTCCGTCAGTACCGAGGGGGCCCAAATCACTAGTGCAAAGAGATGAACCAAACTTCTGGTTTCATTCTTGAGGTTCTCACCTTAACTCATGAAGGGAGTGCCCCTGCTTATAAGTGCCAACCTCGTGCCAAATTGGTTTATTTCATCCGCTCGACCATTGGGTCAATAAGCGATGTCTATGTAGGACCAATGAATGAATGGTAGAAACACCTACTACATTTCTTTAATACAATATGGAGAGCCTGAAATGGCTTCAAAATCTCTTTGTCTCAGAGAGCTGTATAATTGTTATCAAATAAATAAAGGAAGAGCCCTGACAGGGAATCCTCCCTCACTGACACTGCTCATTAGAGAAGAGCCATTGTGTATAGACTAATTTGTTATTGTTTCACGATCAACATGTTGTTATAGTCAGAATCATATCCAACCTCCATATTTATATTCACCCCTTAGCTCAGCTTTCTTCTCTGCTGTGTTCACTGGTGATGAGAGAAGGCTTTGTTATTGTGGAAGCTTTTTCTGGATGACTAAAAGG
>CM044434.1:3510289-3524499 GCA_024363595.1 Xenopus borealis | reverse complement strand
TTTGAGCCCCAAAGTGGTTGTCTCATTCCTTTAAAGACACTGCAGTCTGTTTGTAGTGAAAAACTAGTACTACACTCCAAAATAATGAAGAATTTAAAGTTTAAGCTTGGCACAGAGACAGGGTTTCCTCTAGTGAGTCACATAGAATCGCGCAGAGCTTGGCACAGTTTCCTTAGACTGAATATCCTTGGCAATAGCAGGAGGGGGGGCCAGAGAAACAGAATATAATCTCCTGGCCTTCCAGGGTAATCAGTCTCTGTAATAGGTTGGGATGGTCCGAGTGATGTCTCACACTGCAGTGGGATTCCTCACTCGGCTGGTCAAGGACAGGAGGCAGCTTTCTATTAGTGAAAAGCGTTCAGGCCTGACAGGAGTTCAGATAAATACAGATGAATATGACTGATGGGATCTTTTATAGTCTTTCCTCTGTTGGCTAATTCATGTCATCAGCTCTCTCTGGTTTCTAAAGGAAAGCTAATTCCATGCTACGAGGTGAACTGTGTTGACTTGAAGGAGAACATCAGATCACAAGGAAGACTTTGGGAAGACAACCCTTGTATTCCGCCAAAAGATGAACAAATATACAGCTTTCGACGCTCCGTCCCAGTCAGACTAGAAACAAGACTTAACTACATTAACATTCCAAGGAAGTTCCATCCCCATTGGAGAAAAGAGGCCTCACTGTGAATGTTTCAATTAAAGTTGATTATAGTAGAACAGGGAGCTTTCCTATAAGAAATGCACCATTCCAGGAGACATTCTTGGGAACCCACCACTGGCATTTTTTATTTACCTGCATGGGCTTCAGGTAGGTTCATGTGCAGTACACTAGCATTACTATGCCATACATGGCCAAGTCTACAAAAATAAATACCTGGGGAATCTTAAAAAATTTAGTCAACATGCCCCCCGTAGAGTATCCTAGAGGAGATCCAACTCTTGGTACCTCACAGTGATTTAGGGCATCATATTCTGCTGCCCATCTCTAAAAGTACCAACATCTTTCTGCTCCTAAACCAGCTCAAAAGTGGCTCTGTAGAGAGTCACAACTGGGTTCATTCCCTCTTGGTTCCCTTTCACCAGAATGCATGGGTTTCGCTTAAGACTAAATCTAAACTTTTGTGGTTCTTCTAGAGAAACAGCATTTAAATGTGAATTAGCATTTGTCAGTTCCCTTTGAAGTTCCTGTGAAATAAGTTTCTCATCATCATAAAAAATGGAAAGTAACTGAAGCATAAACCCCACAAGGCTGCCTTTCGTTATTCGGCAACTGATAACTTTCCTTTGGTTCCTTGGTGAAAAAACAACCGCAGGGAAGGAATCAATGGGTGCCGTGAGTAGATAGATGGAGTTTCACTCTGTCTGACTTTACACAAGGGGTATAAAATACTTTTTTTTACTGAATTGGTAGCGTCAAATTAATATTATTAATGAAAAGTTTCATTGTTAATCTTAAGCAGATGGAGCAGTTCTTGTTTTTCCGCTAATTTAAGTAGAAGATTACTTCCTGCTAGTCTCCTTTCCTGGAGATTATGTTGGTTCAATTTAAAACTAGGTTTCATGGAAGAACAGGATCAAGGGCTCTCAATGTTAACCTTTTTATGAGCGATCCACTGATACCATGCTAATAAAAGCTCATTGACACTTCAAGGCCAAATCAATCAAGCAGACAAAGAAAGGAAGTTTTCATAGGGATGTCATGCTAAAGCATTCAATATTCCCAAGTAATTGAGCTTGAGTGGCAGGTCATGGGGTGAATTGTCCATAAAATAAAAATTCCATTGGGAGGAATGAGCTAAAGTGTTGTTAGGGAAGTGCTAAAAAGGCATTTAGAAAACAAATGCACAAGAGGAGTCAAGTGTCATCTGCCATTTTCCCAATGGAATTTGTAATCTGAAGGAACTTCCTATTAGAAGAGATGTGTTTACTCATTAAACACCATTTTTGAACTGATGTGACTGAGTTAGTTCCATGAAAAAATATTCATTGAGAAATTAAAGGAAATTAAAGTATTGGGGAGGTTCTGCTACCTCTAATAACTTTTCACTAAATATTTCGCAAAAAAACTGGCAAAAGTATGGAAATATGTAATATTATCTCTCCAGATTGTTTGTTAATATCTAAGTAGCAGTGTTTTGACTAATGAAAGTTTTGGCAGAATGGAAAGAGCGTCAATTAAAATATGATGGAGCCTAAATCAAAATATGATGGATTCATAAAGTCTGACACTTTTCAAAATTGTTTGACCTATAGGTCAGTTTACAATCAAATAGAATTTTTTTTCCAAAACTCAATTGTGAAAAAAAACTTAAAAAAACAAAGTTTTTTTTTACTTTGACTGAAGTTTGTTTTAATTAACAAATGAATGAAACTTGGTTACCTACAAAATCTGGTCATATTCCATTTCTTTCCCAAAATCACCCTGATTTGAAAAAAAACCTCAAATTTAAAAGTAGCTAGAATGTAAAAAAAACACACACACACACAACAAAAATTTTCTGGAAAAGTATAGAATGGTTTTGTTTTAAAAAAAAACACACACACACACAAATGTATGGACGTCAATATTAACTCAAGGTTTCGGCTGTCAAAATTTTCAGGAAAAGTATAGAATGTTTTTTTTTTCAAGAAGAAGAAGTAGCAGGAGCATAAATATTGATTCTCCTGACAGAGCTTTAGAGGCTTAATAATTAACATTTAATAGGAAAAAAAACAACATATTTTCACAATTAAATTCCTATTATTTAAACGTTAGGACCCCCCCCCCCATCCAGACGTTGCTGCCAAACATTCGTGATGAATAAAATATGATTTTTACATGAATAAATAACATCCAACGTAAGGCAGCGATTGCTTTTCATTCTGCTACAATATTTGGGTTAAAAGAACAATCTAAATTTGGCTGTGGCTACAGAGAGTTTTGGTGGGACCCGAGAGAGAGCGAGAGTTCTGCTATTTACCGGTCCGCAGATTTCTCTGGAACAGATGTGACCTGGAAATTATGCAACTTAAAAAGGTCTTATAGTTACAAAGTGACTTTTATCTGCAAGTTCCCGATGAAGGGTTTCCTTGACAAGCTTTTTTTTGGATATGTCTCGTTCCAAATTTTAACTACAGAATATAACAAACTTTATGAACTAACAACGAACCCAATATGCTCAAATGGATCTGAAAAAATTCACTATTTTGTCTTGTATTGCTTATCATTCAGACCCTTTCAATGAGGGTAAACCCTCAGGTTCCTAAGGATAACATAACAGTAGGGTTGGCCTGGTGAAGGTTTCCTTGACAAGCAATTTTTTGGATGGGTCCCATTCCAGATTTTAACAACGGGATATCACAAACGTTATGAACTAACTATGAAGAGAATATGCTAAAATGGATCTGAAAAAATTCACTTGTCCTTATTCTTCTGTTGCTTATTATTCAGACCCTCTCAATGAGGGTCAAACTGTAAGTTCCTAAGGATAACAGAGTAGAGGTGGTAAGAAGATATTACCTTGTTACTTAAGTGGTCTAATGCTCTCTAGGGTCATTTTCTTGACTATTGCAAAGGCTTTCGGTTAGTTTAATAAGATCAAAAACGTCAATGCTCTGCTATTTAAATGTATTGTAATGACCTCCGGTTCTCAGCAATCTATATAGGAAGGTAAACAAGGTAATTTGGACATCTATTGTTAGACATCTGCTCTCTCTCTCTCTCTCTCGGGATGGAGATGTTGGATTGGAATATTTTTGCCTTCAAACTCATTTATCTGAGTTTATTAAATAGGTCCCGACGTGCGTGTACTGGTCTTGGCTTTACTTGTTAGCCCTGTTAGATGCCCCATGAATTATTTATGATGGAAATACATGGATTTTATATGAACTCTGAATATGTACGCAGCACACTTGGGTTCTTTAACAAGCACAATACCGTGTTCATTGGAAGCACAGCACAGCCAATAAAGAGCAATGTAGGGCTTTGAGGAAAGGACATCAAAGCAGGTGCCTTGGAGCATGTACAGTTGGCAACACAAGGCAGTAGATGTTGGTAGACTATACCTAAGAAAGGAAAATTCCATAAAGGAACCACAACCCATTCTTTGCCCTTACAAGTAAGAACAACCAATTTGATCAAATAAATTGCCATGTATGAAATGAGTAAACCATATATTTTTGATCCACTGATCCTATCAGCCTAAAAGAGTGACCCTCATATTAACAGCGTGTCACCACTTATGTAATAGTAGAAGCATTATAGTTATAATGAGAGATATGGCCATTATTTCCTGTTCTGCAACCCATTGATGTTAGAATGATAATAGAGAAAGTCTTGAGCAAGGTAAAAGTCAATATATGTATAAAGCCACAGATAGGGAGAAGTCCTTTACTGCAAGGTCACCAGCACTTCCCTGGTGCTATGTTTGACCAGCCTTCAATCTTGCCTGTTGGCCAGTGGAAGGGTCTGGGAAATTGTTTCCATTGGTACTGTAGCCTACTGGATGGATAAAGTACAATGTATTGTAATTTTTTTATTGTGGATTATTAGTATTGAACAGAGATATGCCAAATCCATGATGTGGATAGACCTGGGCCAAGTTGGGCACCCTAGGCAACATGGCCAGCACTTTGGCCCCTCCCCAGCAAGTGCATGAAGAAGGGTGATGTGACAATGTGCAGGGGGGAAGAGGATGGCAGACCAAGAGTAGGAGAAAGAAAAAGTTCATGCTTGGTGCCCCTATTTCATTGCACTCTAGGCACCTGTCTTTTCTGCTTAAACCTAGTTCTGGCCTTGTTTTTGGATTCAGCTGAAGCTTTAACCAAGAACTGTAGTGTCCAAATCCTTATTTGTATAATGGAGTTAAAATAAAATACCCAAAACTGCATTATCTGAACTAAAATTGTTCTCTCTTGGCTTGGCTTTCCATTGCCTTGAACATACATAACTTTGGATTTGGTTCAGTGGTGCAATAAGGATTGTGCTGAATAGTGATGGGCGAATTTATTCGCCAGGGGCGAAAAAATTTGCCTAAAAAACGAGTCGCGCGTCGTTTTTGATGCGACGCGCCGAAAACTATGCGACGTGCGCCGAAAACGACGCAACGCGTCGGAAACGACGCGATTGACACGACGCGCTTCGGAAACGACGCGACCCGCGAGTCGTTTCGCAAATTTTTCGCCAATTTTTCTGCGAAGCCAAATGCGGGAGATTCGCCCATCACTAGTGCTGAATCAAAATACTGTGCAACAAATTGAGTTGGAAGTCAACTGAAACCCAAGTGAAATGTTGCACTTGGCTATTCCAAAATGATGTAGAGAGTACTGACCTGGAACCTATGTCTTGAACCCATGTTGGAAACACTGTAACAGGACACTGGACTATGTGCTCCTCATGCCTCACTTTAGATTGTGTATGATTTCACTGCAGTGAACGTCAAAATAATTATCTGCGGAAAACTATCTTTGTCTTTCATAAACATACAGTGTGAAATGCAATGTAACCCCTCAAAGAGGTTCCTTAGCAAAGCTTTAAAACAAGCCCCTCTAATGCCAAAAAGCCTGGTCAGTCAACACATGCTTAAGATCTAGAAAATCCATGGGTTAAATGGAGACATTAATCCATGCATATTTTCTTTTTGGCATAAAACACAAGTTCTATTCTTTGAATTAATTGCACACATTTTTAATATATAAATATTTTTTTTTCTGGCTGATTAAATCTGGCCATCACTATAATTGTGTATGCGTGGCTTTGAGCCAACCTCTTCACATCAGCAGCTTCTTAGGAGCGTTTGGTGAGAGAGTTATACTTTGTGCTCTTTACGCGCTGATTACTGATCTTACGGCAATTAGACATTCAGACAATGCTAATAAGCTCTTCATATATTTAAAAATGCTCATTAAAATGGTGTAAAATACCTTAATTTGATACAACTGCAAATGAAAGTAAGAGTGAAGTCACTAAAGAGCGTTTGCTGGAATATGAAAGATATGAGGAGCATCAGGGTAAAGCTTAGTAGATTTGTCATGGTGAGATGATCTTCCCAATGATCTTCCCAAGCCTATAAAGTCTCTGGAAGGTCTCTGGAAAGAGCATTGATTTATTACAAATGTATTACAAATTTTACTTTTTAAACTATTTTGGGCCCACCATATATTAGGTGAAATATATAACTCCAAAGAGTTTTTGGGGAAGGCAAATCAAAGACGGGTGCTGGGTACTAAAAGGCATGGATGAAATATAAGATCTTGGTCCATTCCATGGGTATAAGGAAAATGAGGTTTATAAAATAAAACTCCTCTCAGTTCAAGTGAAGGCAGGCCCGGATTTGTGGAGAGGCCACCTAGGCCTGGGCCTAGGGCAGCAGAATTTTAGGGGGTGGCATGCTGCCCAATGACACCCACATTAGTTCAGAAATTCAAATTTCCTGTGTGCCAATTCCCGTTACTCTGTCCCGATGATGAAAATTTGAGAAAAAAATAGGGAGGGGACAGGGTCGACAAACGACAGCGGGCCTAGGGGCGCCCGCTATGTAAATCCGGCCCTGAGTGAAGGAAAACAGAAAAGTAAACAAGAAATGAATAGTAAAGCTTGTGCAAGTATATATGTTATGGAGCTGGTTGGTAGGAAGCTTCTGCTTAGGAAAAAATAAAAAAAAGACCTTTCTCAAACCTTTCCTAAACAGAAGAACATCAAAGTAGCCTCTTTCTTTCTGCTGACAACTTCCTTGACTACTTGGTGGTCAGACTGGTGGGAAACTGACCAGCAGGTGGCGCTGTTAGAACAATATTCATTAATATTAACAGTACATGTATCCATCAATATCTTGGAATGAAAAAATTATAATTAATGAATGTACATTGAAATCCTTATTGGAATAGCCCCCTCATCAATTTCACATTTACTTATTTTAAAGATTTACTTAACCTTTAACAGACTTGGTTATGTGCTAGATCCTTGAAGATCATTGAAGGATGAAGTTTCCCTTTAATAATGCAATTATGAAGTTATGAGTTAAGAGATTAACTTGCACGTAAGGAATCAGGGCAAGGACGGACCTGATTAAATCTTGGAAAGACTTTCGCAATCACAAATCTTTGATTAAAAAGATGTAAGGCAATATGGAAGAAGAGGTAGAAATGAGAAAAGTAGGTCAAGTAATGGTGAAAGTGTGCAACACGAGGCAGTACTGCAATCTAATCAAAGCATTTGATGGAAGAAAAAGGTTTCTGATAGACAAAGAAGTAGCTTTTTTGATGGACAAGTCTTTAAAAGGCAGAATGTTGTAATGATCAGATGTCATGGAGAAAAGGAAAAGTTCCCAGGGGGGAGATAGTAGCCTATAATCTAGTCATACAATCAATGGGCTTCACTCTGACATTTGCGCTTTTATCGTCAACTCAGAAATGGAATATGATGCAAGCTTTTAGCTATCGGAGGAGCTTGACAAATTCTGGAGTTTGTATGAACAGAAGAAAGCTTTGTTTGAATAGGAAGTATTGAGACCCAAGAGAGGAAACAATGACACTACATAGTTTAAAAATGAATCAACATTGCCAAGATAGTTTGGCATAAACAAAGGAGCAGTGCATTGTGTTGTCGCCTCTCTGTTGGGTTAAAAATAAGTTGGGTTGTAGAGTATAAGTAAGTATTAGGTTTGTAGGCTCAATAATGCAGTAATATACAAAATAACCTATAAGGAAAATGATGTTTCATATCTGAATAGTCCAAGGTCATCAGAGAAGTTATTTGACGTGGAACCAGACCTGATTTGTCATTGTATTTCTCTTTGCTATTTTACACTGTGTAATATGTATTTTAATCAAACATTCACAACCATAAATCTATAGACAAATAGCCAGAGGAGGGATGTTCTTAGGGAAACGCTTTACTCCCCCTTTCATACAATTAATATAACTTATACTTGTTCTTCCAATTCTCTGCTAAGGGGAAGGGACATTCTTTGACTGTCTCTCCACTGTTTCCATCCCAAGTGCACTCTGCCTGACAGTAGAAAATGAAGCTCTTTAGATGATATAATGCATGTGATTGCCTATTTTACAACAAGCACTCAGGGAACATTGAGTGAGCTCCCAGCCTAAGCATCCCATTCTCAGTGATTACATGTCTTCCGATGACATACAAGGCTCTTAACTTCCAAGGTTGCTATTAGGGGAAAGTAAAACTTGTCATAGAGTTTATCAGACCTAGGTGCTGAATTAAGCTCTGTGCCCTCTCTGTGTATTAATGGATCAGACATTCGATTTATAACAACAGGATGAGTAAAATAAAATCTCAAAAAACATACACAAATAAGTTTAATGTTGCTTCTGACCTACAGATGGAGACCATTTGGTTTTCCCATCACACATGTACTGTAGCATGACACAAGTTGACATGCATGATAGGATGGAACATGGCAAGCCATATGAACCCTATGCTTAGGTAATGGTCAGTTTATTTGTAGTCCATCTAGGCACCATCGTAATGGAGCAATGCAGAGCAGTAGTTACAGATTTCTAAAAAGAGTGGGGTGACAAAAAGTATTGTACAGTAGCAAGATGGATATATATATATATATATGGTATGATGGCTCTAGTAGGATATGAGGGTTACTGAGGTGGTTACAGTAGGGTACTATGCAGATATTATAGTAAGATGGCTAAAGAAGTGTAGGGTAAATATGGTGATGGAAGAGCAAAATTGAGACAGTAGGGCAAGATGGTACCAACTCAACCTGTGGCCAGTGATAATGTGTTGTAATGTATTCTACTTGGAACTTTAATGCCCTGGTGGGTCACACTAGAACTACAGGGTAGTACAAGAGTAAATGTTACATTTTGGGTGACCTTCCTCTTTAAATATTTTCTTGGTTTGGTGGTGGTGGTGGTTGTTATAGAGATGGGAGAACATGAAGAGCTTTGTAGGCCAAGACACTTCCAGAATATTCTATTAACAAGTGAGTTGTCTGAATCCACTGCAAGAAGTAGGACTCTGGGGAGGGGGGCAGATTAGTCTCTGTGAGAGGAAGAAGAGGTTGTGTAGCCATGGAAAGCAAGAAAGAGGCACAGAATTCATGAGAGGACAGGGAAGAGATGTATTGGATGCAAAGGTTTTAGAAAGCCCATAGTAATGGGGAAACTTCTAGTTATACCTAAATTTTACGACTGCAGGCTTTTGTTTTAAATGTGTTTGTAATGTGGGGGCTCAATATAAGCCAGATTCTTACATTTGCAGCCCAGGGTAAGAGACCAATTAAGTGTCCTTTGCCATTTCTGAGCTGGAATCAAAATGAAAATGGCAAACTATCCAGGATGCCTCGAAGTGGAACTACTTGTTCTCCTGCCCCACTGGGTACAGCAACATTTTGGAAGGTAACATAATGTACTGCATTATAATTAATATAGCTATGAGCTGAACCAAAACCCTTTCACAATGGCCAGAATAAGAGGCAGCCTACAGAGCACCTCCATCCTCATCTCCTGCGCTAAAGAGTCTCCTGATTGTTTCCATTTATCCATAGTTATTCTCTTGCTAAATGCTCACAGAATGTCTTTCTTCTCCACTGTAGAGAGAAGTCAGCGGCAATGCTGAGTATTTTCTAAACTGCTTTTATAGTCTCTCTTACAGTTTGAGAATAACAAAGCGTTATCAAAGCAAATGCAGCTGCATCTTAAACTCCAAAGAAAAGAGGAGACAAACATAGCAATTGTATTTAGGGTACAGGCAAAGGACCCTTCAAAACAAAATAGGATAAACTCACTACAATCTGGGTTCCCTGCTCCACACTCAAACTCAAAACAGCCCTAGCAAAAGTAGCTTTTATGATCAGCTTGCTTCTAAATCCAAATCCAGTCTTGGGTTTGCCAGACCCTTCTACTATTTTGGATGGGAAAGATAATATCTTGCTACTCCATATTTTCTTTATTAGAAATCAAAGAGAACTTCTCTTACCGTATTTTGGTCTACCATGCTCACTCTACCACACCCAGCTAAATACTCTATCCTTTCCATTTATTCACTTGTTTGGTTAGCTGATGAGCAACTTGGGTTCCATGTTCCATCATCATTTGTAGACCAGCAATACTGACTTTTCTTCACGATCTCTCTGGTTTGTGCCTCTGACTGCATATCAAATATATCTTCCTTCTTTCTTATATTATCTCCTTGATTTAGACTCAACATGTAGATGAATAATACTTGCACCTTCTAAAACGGCTATCAATGTTGATAAAATCTCTTATTTCCCTAGTCAACCAAACTAGATGCTTAAAGAGTCATTTTAGACTCTCCACTTCCCTAAATACAGCTTCCCTTGGTCTTGGAACACTGGCTGTACTCAACACTTCCACAGACATCCTTCATGGTTAATCTGTCATTACTTTCCATGTCCACCCCCATGGACTTCAACTAACCCCAAGCCATGAGACACTCACAGAGCCTCCAGATCTTCAAAGGTTCACTCAACTAACCCCTTGATGACTTAACCACAAACTTTTTCTATTTTACCCACCCTCAACTGTCCATTTACCCATTATAAACAACATAGGACCTGGGGGTGCCAACGTTACCCTTCAGATACAGAAATGCTAAAGGCTAGACTGGAGGAAAATCTGAACCCTAATAAAACATTAGGCCAAAAGTGAAGCACCATTTAGTTTCATAGCTATCCATTCTTGCTCAGCCATATCTCTGGTGTCACTGGCACTGCACATGCTCAGTGAACTCTGTTGGTGCTTATTGGGCATGTTCAGTGCTGAGATTATAACATTAATGTTCCTTCACAGACCTCTAAACTAGGGTTCATTAGATCTGAAAGCCTGATTTTACTCTTTAAAATCTCACCACTATTTGGTAGAAATGCTTACTGCAGATGTCCCCATTTCAAAAAAGTTATCAACTGCCTTATTATAAGCCACTGAAAAAGTTAAAAGAAGAACAGTAGCAGCTTGCAATTGTTGCATATTTCTTGCACAACTTTAATTACAGTCACAGAAGTGGCAATACATTTCCTTTTTTTTTTTTATCCTTTATCCTCTTGGCTTTGGAAGCATATGGATATTTCTCCTCCTGGCTAATTAGAAGATAAAATGTAAAATTGAGAGAAGAAAATGAGAGTTCACATAGAGACATTTGCCTCTCTAGAATCCAATACAAACACAGCTGCAGCAAGAGCAACGGTGCCAGGTCCATGAGAGTGTGCCGGTTCTTTCAGTCCTTCTGAACTTCCAATCTGCCTGGATTGATGCAATGCTCATTAACAGATTCCAGGGCCCATGATAAAGCTGGGGAAATAACCCACGGGGTTCAATGTTTATCTCACAGAAGCAAACAAGTACTGTAAGCCAACTTCTTCTCCTCTTAGTCTGGAGAACACCTTCATCTAACACTTCTTAAAGAGAAACTGACAGTAGTAGTGGCTACACTACGTTTTAGCTCTTTCTTATTGGCCTTTGTGATTCTAATACCCAACCCCTAGAAATAAGCAGCCTTAAATGAATGCATCTTTAATTCCCTTGCTAGAAACTGGAACATCTCAAAGAAATATTTAATACAAAATTACCAGCAATTACTAAATTTGTCCTATCACCGATGGAAAAAAAAAAGTAATTAAGAGCCCGGGTGCATTCAAAGTAAAAAAAAAAAGGGTCCATTTAAAATATATTTCTATAATATACTATGCCTCATTTCTTATTAAATATGAATATTAAAACACTGTGAAATTTAAAACAACTATTAAATATTAAGATTTCCTAAAATGAATATTAAAATATTTAAACAAGTAAAATGAAGCACTTTAGAGGCAATGCTAATGTGAAGTGTCTGACTCCACTGAGGTGAACGGATTAAAAATGTTTAATTTCTCCATCCGTGATGGGGGCAGAGTGGCAAGGAATCAAAACCAGGATCTTATGGGTGGGATGTTGGGAGGAGAAGTAGAAGTGCTATTGAGTATCTCTGAGGGGTTCTGTTCTCTTAGACCTTGCAGATTGGGACAATGTAAGGTGTCTGTCCTGTACATTCCTCACATCAGGAGACATCTGGCCTCTTACAATATTAATGAGGTCTATGTTGTACCAGCATCTGCCTGTTATACCGAGTCTCCTGTGTCTCTAGCAAATTTCATTTGTTTTCTAAGCAAATACGACATGGTGCCCACGAGGGGGAACACCTTGAATTCCTAATGGCCTAGTTTCTCCCTAATTGACCTCGCAACATTGAGCCATTTTGTAAGATCGGTATAAGATTTATGTTCTCAGCATCACATCCCCGGGACGTGTTCAAATGAATTCCTTGGCTCCCAGTGGACAAAGTGTTCTTAGGGAAGGCAAGGCGTGCTTAATGACATTTTTGGTTAAGATGACAATATGTAATTACTCCAGTCCCAATGCTTTTCTAAGGATACAAAAAACAAACTCAGGCATTCAACCAATTTTACCGTTATTTCTCCTTCATAGAACATAGTGCATAGAACAAGGTGAGCAACGGGCATGCTGTAACTTCATACAAACCATGGCACCTTTCTTGGCGTCAATTCTTCTGTTCAACATCCTACATACTGTAAGTATCATTATTTTGCTGTTACAAAAAACAAAAAACAGGCCCATATGAATTTGAGATGAGTATGCGGATTTCCCCATGAAATCCTTGGATGGATTCTGTTTTCGTAAGATAGCTTTGGACACTAGTACCATGGCCTTGAGGGCAAAGCCACCTGCTTGGCTGTAGGAGCAGTGCTTTGTGCTGAGGAGTTACCACCAGTAACTTAATTTTAAAAGTCTAGAAAAACTCAGTGATTACTTTGTTCAGGGTTCTGAATGTTTGTGAGTTTGGAAATCACTGATCTATGGTAACTGAATTTCCATTTCCTGAAGGCCTCAAGGTTGGAGCACCGCATGGATTTGCAGAAATGAAGAATGTTTCCCCCCCCCGAAAATTTCTACTCCCACAACATCCAGACCCCCAGACTTTACCCTGATTTGCTCAGTTCTTGCAACTGACCCACCCAATCCCCACATCTATGATATCATGACAACACCCGGAGACATCACACCCACCTCAGAGTACAATAATAGCTTAGACAGGGTTAGCTCAGGGCAAGAAGACTACACACAATGTAGTTTTGTTTTTTTAATTAGTCTTCCATGACTGTTGTAGCAGACATTGGCCCTTACTATAGCATCACCCAACAACTATATACCCTGTTCTGTGCCAAATATTCCCCCACCCTCATGTGGTTAAAGGTTTAATTGTTTTCCTATTGGGGCCCTAGTTCCAGGGCCCGGTATCACATTTTATTCCTGTCAGGAAAACATTTCTATTTTTTACCTGTATTTTAGATGGTAATTTCACTCAATTGAAGGGAAGCTCATGGCATTTTATTACTCAGCTTAAAAAAGCAACACACAGAACCAGCCCTTATGCCTGGGAACCATTTAATAACACATTCCTGAAGCCATTCCTCCAACCTGACAGCAATATTAAATGTGACTAATTAGATACAGAAATGTGCCAAGTACAACAGATGGCACATACAAGTAGACACTTTCCCCTTCTCTTTATGTATTTTTTTCTCCCATTTTAGTTTTCTGCCGGGGCCTTAAGTGGATAACTGTGGTTATATTCCAAGAGATAGTAAGGAAAGCCAGCAGGGAAGAGCAAAAGCTGTTATTTCTTACAAAAAGAAGAATACAAGGTGTCTTGTTGAGCCAAAGAAGCTATGAAGATACAACCCTACTGTTCAACGCTCCTTCCCATAACACTTTCCATAATTAAAGGGGTAGGAACAAACTGCTCTCGTCAAACTTCTATTCTGTGCAATCGGTGTTGTGCCGAGGTGGTCTGGGGAAAGAAGCCTGGCATGGCAATGATAATTAGAAAGAGAGAGCATGGGGCTCCAGCATTTAGGTTCTTCTCTTTTCACCATCCAAAGAATTCAAAAGGGTTTAGAGAAAATTGCTGTGATGCTGATGATTAGCCATGAACCCACTGCGATTAAATCAAATGGGTTTTTTTTTTCAAAAAAAGAACCAGTCACATGTTTGATGGACAACAGAAATATGAAACAATATTGTGTCAGACTGATAGGCTCACATACAGGGTATCGGCTATACAAGACCTCATATACAGCTGAAGTATACAATCACACATGTAACACACCCTTGAGTGTGGAATGTGTGTGACCCGGCTAACTGCTTAGCTTGTGCCCAGGACCCCCAGTGTACCC
>CM044434.1:3495316-3508788 GCA_024363595.1 Xenopus borealis | reverse complement strand
TCTGTATATTTGTATTTATAAATATGGGAGGAGGGAGGTGCCATATTAGACAGTACAGTACTTGTGGGCACAGAATACTTGTGGCCAGTCCTCATGCCGCCTGGCAGCTTTTACATCTTAACTTCACCGTGAGTGACCTTCTGTGACTACAGCTCAATGTAATGAAGATAAACAAGACCATTAACCAACTCACCCAGAAGTAGAAAGTCCAGTTAGAAGTTGACACAGACTGTATGTTTGCTACAATTCACTCTTCTCTCAGCACAACAACCCACAGGACTTATATACAGTAACAAGTTGCAGTTATGAAACTATAACAGGTTTTTGGTGACATTTTAGTTTCTTTCAAGAAGACTGGGGCCCCCATGTTATAAATCAAGGTTATCCAGCCTGTCGAGTTCATGCAAGACTGAATGGATAATACCTGGAAATCCCTCTTGTAAATGGTAAATATAAATCAGGGAAAGGTCACTCCATGATGAACTGCCTTTTAGCAGGTGACAGAAGCATGTGATTAAATGCAACCTGAAATTGGTCTTCTTATTATTACTTGTTTTAATTTAGTGGCTTTTTGTAATGACTCTCTAATATTAGATACAGTACAACCCCCATTAACCTGTGCCAATCAGTGACAAGGAAGACAGACATTGGGTATTGGCATTCGTGAAGCTGGTAGACATTGGGTGTTGGAGTTAGTGAAACTGGCAGACATTGAGGGTTGGTTTGGTGAAGCTTGGAAACAATAGGTGTTGAGATTGGCAGAGATTGGGTGTTGGAGTTAGTGAAGTTGGAGTTGGTGGAGCTGGCAGTCAATGGGTATTGGCATCAGTGAAACTGGTAGACCTTGGACATTGAAGTTGTTGAAGCTGGCAGACACTGTTAGGGAAGCTGGCAGATATTGGGTGTTTGGGTTGGTGTAGTTGGATTTGGTGAAGCCTCTCAGGCAGTTGGAGTTGGTGAAGCTGGCAGACTTTGGATGGAATTTGTGAAGCTGGCAGTCTGTGTCAGAGTTGATATTTAGATATTGGGTTTTGGAGTTGGTGAAGCTTGGTAAAGCTGGCAGATCTCTCTAGCCAACTATATTCCTCTCTCTTCTTCTACACCCTCGCAAGTTTTGATGTTTGGCAGATTCTGGCAAACTTTCCTCAATAACGTCCTTTGGACAATACTTAATGATCTGACATGTAATTTATGGACAGAGATTGTGTCCATCATAACACTGTCTCCTAGCGGAGGCTCCGATAGATTGGACTCACTGTGATTTATCACCAAGTCCTTAACTCTGAGACTGGCAATGCCGCTGCAGCTGAAGAGCGTGGCACAGCAAGACCCGGTGCAGCCACATGAGAATCAGGTGCTTTGGAAACACCGAGTGCTGCCACCGACCTCATTTGTGAGATAAAAGGGCAAACCCTGGAAATAGACAGGTTGATGGGGCGATAACATTCCTTTTGATTTTCAGATATCATCTATAGCCAAGCAAATTCCATTGTAAGGGGTTTTTAGGTGAGAAGTCAGTGTAAAGGACGAATAAAAATGCAGTTGGAAATTCTATTAAGATGCCCAATCTGCCCTGCTCAGTAACCTACTGTATCACTTAGAGATGTTTATCTATTTGCATACTTAGATTTATTCCTATGAGGTGGAGCTCTAATACAGATTCAGATTCTGTATCTTTAGAACAGAGCATTCTGTCCCAGGGGCTGCACAGATCATATCTGATCCCCATTGGAAGCAGCAGTCCTGCCCTGCTTTATGGCAGCTGAGATTCTAGCTATCTGTATAACAGAGCATTCTGTCCCAGTGGCTGCACAGATCTGATCCCCATTATAGGAAGCAGCAGTCCTGCCCTGCTTTATGGCTGATATATATATATATGTGTGCCAGTTGTGCCTACCTTGGTGCAAGAGGTGCCAGTGTTATAAAGGAAACCCTCTATCTTATTGGGTAGTTAACTTTTCTAGCTGGTTTGTGGTGCTCCCCATGGTGCTGAAATATGCTCCCATTACAAAATGACTCAGCGGGAGTCCAACTCCTGGATACGATTTCTGTTTAATCCCAATGGGCAAATGCTATGGAACAGGTTAAAACATTTGGAAGGGTTATTATCCCATAATAGGAGAGACCCTGGGAAGACAAAACAAGAGTGGTAAGACAATATTTAACGTAGCAGATGAGATTGAAAGACAGAAATCCATCAAATTCAGCTGTTCCTGTCTCTAGGCATTTGCTATTAAGAAGGAATCTGCAGAAGTATTGATTCTCGTTAGCAGTCGGAATTTTAATTGGGAGCAGAAATCAGCATTAGCACCAGCACTTCACAAACCCACCTTGGATGTATTTCATCTTAGCCATAGGGAAATGGGGAGAAGAGTTAAACGATTGGCTGTGGCATAGGCAGATAAAGAGAATAGTGTAACTAATAGTAGTGAGGTTACAAATACCGATTGGTTGGTTGAGGGGGGGGAGCTTTAAGATGTAGATCAATAAGACCCAATTAGAAGAGAGATGTTCAGACACACGGCAGCAGCCGTAATTAACTATAAAGGATAAATACTCATACAGCTAAAAAGTTAATAAAAAAAAAATCACATTTTATTATATCAGTTACATTAGCCTAATGCGTTTCATGCTTTCCCAGTCATAGGCAACCAAAGCAACAAATATATATATATAGCTATGTATAGCCGTCATTATGCCAATGGAAATCCATGTTACTTTGAGATACTAAATATATCAGAGAATGCATCTTCCTGCTGAGAAATATCCCCAGGGCTGTTGTGTTGGGTTTTACCCCATCTGGGTCTTCCCTGTTGCCTTCATGGGGTACATATTGAGATACTGAAAGCTCTAGGAGGTCTCCGGGGTGCACTGGCAGTTGTGAAAAGGGTGACTCCCCGCACCCCTTCTATTTAAACATCCCACCTCAGGGTTGCCAGGTCTAATTTCTGAAAGCAGCCAAAGTCGGCTACAAAACCAGCACAAAACTAGCCAAGAAGCACTTCAAAAGTAGCCCAAAAATAGCACAATATGTGCAGTGAAAAAAAAATTAATTTAAATGAAAAATATGCCTTTTTTCATATTTTCACTGTTTCACAAATTTTCCCACAAATCAAAATGAGACAGATTCGCCAATCACCAGGGACGTGGCTACAGAGGGGGGCCCAGGAGGTATAGGGGCCCCATAAGGCCATAATACATATACAGTTTCAATAAATATTGTTAAAACAAGTCAACCTCTAGAAATTTTGGTGGCCAGCAGATATTTGCCCCACAATTGTCTTAAATTGAGGAAAGTCAACAGAAAACACAAGAATTTGTGGCAGACTGGGGTACAGAGCCGAAAATCTGGTAACTCCCTACTTCTACACGTCAGTCCAATTGTGTGCTGGTTATTGTAGTCTTACATTAAACCGACCAGTTGGCAAAATAATATACTACATTACCCAACATGCATTGGGAGACACAGGCTTGTCACAGTAGGGCAAGAAAAAAAACTTTGGCTGGTTTCCATAGTACAAGCCAACCAAAGGCCCAAATAGTAGCCGAAATCGATACCTTGGTTACGTTTTTACTTTCAAAAACTGCCTGGTAGCCCAATTGGCTGGAAAACCTCCAAATTGGAAACCCTGTCCCACCCGTATTGTTTAAGAAATAGGAAAGCTGAAAACTTAACCCGGTTATGGTGAGATGGGCTAAATTGAGTCAAAAAGCCCTTCCCAAGGCAAGACATGAAGTAGAGACTTCAAAAAACAGAATGAATTTACTTGCCTCGTGCCTTGTACTTAGCACTGCCTTCAGGCCAAAAATAAGATTTAACTGTCACATAAGGCAATATGAGCATGCAAATACAAATCTCTCCTTTAGGTTCCTGTGGCCAACGAGACATCCAGAATAAAATAGGGACTTCCTCATATTTGCATTTCCCATGATATGTTTTTATTGCTGAAGGAATCAACAATACAATGTTGTACCAAGTTCATAATCACGTAGGGTTTCATGCAGGATTTATTTCAGATATTCTGAGCTGATGACTAGGCTCTAAGCAATATATAGATATACTAGGGGATGGGTGAGTGAGGGTCTTGTAGGAGAAATGTTCTGGGCAAGTCATCACAATCTCCTGACCTGGAACTAATTGAATACTTGTGGCCTGAACTCAATAAAACAGCTCTGAAACTAAAGTTGGAGCTTTATATACTGTATACAGTATATATATATTCTTCTGTAGTAAAGATGCCCACGCTGTTATGGGTCACAGATCACTTCAATCCATAGATTACAACAGACTCAGTTGACTCTATAATGAATGGCTGGTGAATGTGGGTGTTTGGGCTCTTGCAGTTATATATATATAAAGGGCTCATGGTTATGTCACCTCCCCCATGTCCCTTGGATTTACTAATAGTGATGGGCGAATTTATACGCCTGCGGCAAATTTGCGGGCAATTCCCGCGATTCGACACAGGCAAATAAATTTGCAAAACGCAGGCGAAATATTGGCTGGTGATAATTCGCCGGCGTTTTTTTTTGGACTCAGGCGCCCATTGCTGTCGTCCAAGAAATGGACAACAGCGTCCAAAACGAGGCGCATCAGTGTTTCGCTGATTTCTCTAGAAATTCACAAAAGATTCTGTTCTGTGTTCTGTTTTATTTTGTTACACATCCACTCAGTCCAGCCTTTATACATTACATTTTTGTCTAATTATATTAGAAACATTTGTTATTTTGCACAGACTGTTTACCCAGTTTTTATTTTTATACTGAACTGTTCCTTTAAAGGACAGAGCCGGGAAAGGTTAAAGTGTGAGTTATTGGTTGTGAGAAGCACGGCACATGATGGCAATGACTGCAGCATATGGTTAGTGGGCTGCGCTTCATATGGTATCTGTCACATTACAGAGCTCGCCGCGTATTCCAGGGAAGGGGGGGGTTGGACTTCCAGTGTGCGTCCTACAAAGTGAGTTGAAAGTGGGGTACAGTAAGGCATGATACCATTAGAGGAAGGGACTGTGCGTGGGGGTTTGTGGGGTCAGTATCAGTTACGCTTTCAAGTTTCCGTTGGCTGCTCATCTTAATCACTGGGCCCAGGAGAGCAGCCTGTGTTTGCTCATCTCACTTACACCTGTTGTCCTTGGTCTATTGCATTACTCTAGCAACCTTATTGGTAGAGTAGGGTCAGCCAATCAGGGATGTCTCTGACCTGCATAAGCCCAGCCCTCCTCATAGATGTTGCCTGATCATTAGCCGGTGCATTAGCCTTGTTTCATGAGCATCAAGGCTTGTCCCTAGTTCTTCAGTTCTGTCCAATTCTGTTTCCTGTATCCTGATCCAGTCTTGTTCTTAGTCCTGGTTCTGTTCTGTTCTTAGTCCTGGCCCAGTCCTGTTCTTACTCCTGATCCAGTCCAGTTCTTATTCCTGATCCAATCCTGTTCTTAGTCTTGATCCAGTCCTGTTCTTAGTACTGCTCCAGTCCAGTTCTTATTCCTGATCCAGTCCTATTCTTAGTCTTGATCCAGCCATGTTCTTAGTCCTGCTCCAGTCCTGTTCTTAGTACTGCTCCAGTCCTGTTTTTAGTACTGATCCAGTTCTGTTCTTAGTCTTGATCCAGGCCTATTCTTAGTCCTGATCCAGTAATGCTCTTCTCCTGATCCAGTCCTGTTCTTAGTACTGCTCCAGTCCTGTTTTTAGTCTTGATCCAGTCCTGTTCTTAGTCTTGATTCATCCATGTTCTTACTCCTGAACCAGACTTGTTCTTAATCCTGGTCCAGTCATGTTCTTAGTCTTGATCCAGTCCTGTTCTTAGTCCTGATCCAATACTTTTCATAATCCCGATCCAGTCCTGTTTTTAGTACCGATCCAGTCCTGGACTTAGTTTTGATCCAGTCCTGTTCTTTGTACTGATCCTGTCCTGTTCTTAGTCCCGATCCAGTCCTGCTTTTAGTACTGATCCAGTCCTGTTTTTAGTCTTGATCCAGTCCTGTTCTTAGTCTTGATTCATCCATGTTCTTACTCCTGAACCAGACTTGTTTTTAATCCTGGTCCAGTCATGTTCTTAGTCTTGATCCAGTCCTGTTCTTAGTCCTGATCCAATACTTTTCTTAATCCTGATCCAGTCCTGTTTTTAGTACTGATTCTGTCCTGTTCTTAGTCCCGATCCAGTCCTGCTTTTAGTACTGATCCAGTCCTGTTCTTTGTACTGATCCTGTCCTGTTCTTAGTCCTCCTGATCCAGTCCTACTTTAGTACTGATCCAGTCCTGTTCTTAGTCTTAATCTAGTCCTGTTCTTACTCCTAGTCTAGTCCTTTTCCTAGTCCTGTCCTCTTCACATGCACTGTCCTGCTTCTGTCCTGTCTGTACTGCTGCTCCCCATGTGCACAGTAGCAGCTTCTCACATGAAGGACTCCCTCCCTCCTGTCTATAGTATCATAAGAAATCCCTCACATACTGTATGTTCCACACCAATCAAATAACCCTGGTACTAATCAATCTAAATTCTCAAGTGAAAAGCTATAACACAAAAAACAAAAGTAAATGGATGCAAAGTATTGTCTGAATTACACTAAAAACATCTACTTGGGTAACATTGGCTACATCTGTAAAGTGCTGTAGAGATCACAATCTGGTATAGCCGGAGATATTCCCTTTGGTGCAGCTTGTGATTCTTACTGTGTATGTGCCGCCTATAAACAAACAAGAAAACATGTAGGGGCTGATGAATTGTGAATGAGTGACCTCCTGCCTGGGAATAGATTCTGCTCTTCATACCGTGAGACTCAATAGAACCCAATGTGTTATTAACATATCATCTGCTCGACTTGCACAGACCGTGTCCCCGGGGGTTCAGCCATTAGAATATATTAAGGCTGAATAATTCAGTGGAAGAATCCAATAAAGCAAAGCTTTTGAAGATGTCGGTGAACGTGCCACTGAAATCTATTGTGGAGCTCCTGAGCCGGCCGGCACGACTTGTATGTTTCATAATGAATTGTCTTTGCCTGTGCACAAGGCTAATGGGTGGGCGACTTCCCCCTGTTGAGCTCACAGTGGGGTGTTCACTACTGTTTAGTGCATGAATGTAGGAAAGCGAGGAATAGGGAAATAGGTTTGATGGACATGTTGTAATTTCAGGGTAGGTTTACACGTTAATGCCAGTGGGTATATTTAACTTGAAGCAAATAATTCATCTTTTTATGTGCCACGTGGTGGGGTAGAACTGGAAGAAACATGTATAGTCAGTATAGTCATTATGTGGAATATTCCTTAAGAATAAAAATGAGTATCATGTCCTCCATGCTGTAAAATCTGATTACACACCACAAGAGAGTCAGCTCCAAGGGAATGGTGTTCGAGAAGCTAGACGTTTCTCCCATGTGGTGAATTTTATTAGAAGGCTTATGCACACAGGAACAATAGTGGCTCAAGGGTGAAAGGCTGAACTATCAAGCTTATTGGGGAATTGTGGAGCCCTTTATTTTAGATCATCAAGGCCACCCTTCTTATGGATGTCCTCAAGACATCGGCCTACCAACTGCCTCAATAAACTAAGCATATAAATTCTAATGGATGTGCTAAGATTCTGATGACCCCAAATGAGTGAACATGCCCTGGGTCGGACTGAGGCCACTGGGGCAGAATTCAAGTGCCCACCTAATGGCATTGCCCCCCCCACATCCATGCCATTTGCCTTGTTCCTCATTAACTTTACAGTCCCAGGTAGGAGAGCAGGGTCTGTGTGGGCAGAGGGGTCCAAGTGGGGTAGCAGGATTGGAATGATGGTGTGTCCATGAAGGCTTGGGCATACTGGATTTTTTTGGTGCACTGCTGACCACCTGAACAACCCACTGATAATTATGTGGGGACATCCCCATATAAATGATCGCTTCTCATGACAATGTTAAAGAGGTGAAGTCAGTGAATGAGTATCCTATGAACTAGATAACACCTTTGAGCAGGTTGTCTACATCACATAATAGAGTGGCTGAGATGGAGCTCCCATAAGATGTCAATGGACACAATTTATTGATTCTGTAGCCTCCCCTGAACTTGCATTGTTGGTGGGTGTCCATCCTGACTTTTCTTGTGAATGATGCACAATTGGACCATTGACTCTGGAGAACCACTGGATCTACTACCAACCTAGTGGTGTGTTAAGGGTTTCTACACTGGGTTGCGCCAATAGATGCACCAAACTTTAACTTTGTCAATCAGATGCAGTGATGCATGGCAAGAGTTGTAATGTTTTAACCAGGTCTTGTAACCCACCGCAACCATTGAACAGGTAGGGTTTATCAGTGACCTCAGTTTCAAAGCAAATATCTGACTGGTTGGGTTACTAACGACAACATTTGCTACTAATATTACATTTCCAGATAGATGCCGATGCAGGGGCAGATCAATGTCTACACTTCATATCAAAGCCCATAAGGAATAATGTGATTGCCGCTATGTTCTGGATAATATACATTGCACAGTCTCTACCCAGACAAAAAGAGAGGAGGCTTCCTCTGTGTGGTGATTAGATGCCATTGTGCCGGGGCAGCGAGGGCTCGTTGCCACAACTGGGTTTATTAGAGCCCATTCAGGAGCCTTAGAATTGGAATGAAAAGACAGAAACCTGCCTGTAAAGTGTCATATGAAATGCAGAGCCTGACGTCAGGAGCCAATTGTCAGGCAGGAGCCACCAAACAAAAAAACTCCTGAGAGTGTGATAATAACCGCTAATTATACCTGTGATTACAGTTATAATAGAACATTCCTCTATCCCTCGCGGGGTAATTCTGAGGAGGCTTCTGATGGACTTTGCGTTGCCAAGTAACGGCATCCAATGGTGGAGTTTTATTCTTTGGGTTTTTTTTTGACCAGTAGCTTATTGGCACATTAGAAGCAAAGGAATTGAACACACGGCGGATTGAGTATTGAAAAGAACAAGGTCAGAGGATTTGTCTCTTTGTAACAAAAGCACAATGGTACTAGAAGGAGGGTGTAATTTGACTTTCGTGAATTATATTCCTTAAAAAAATAATAATGTATATATATTTTTATATTACATTCATATAATTTGTTGAGGGTCATCAAAGGACACAGATTTAAAACGTTTGACAATCAGTCGGTTGAGACAAAACAGTAAAATTTCCTTAAGATAAATTATTTTTACAATATAAATTTTAATTCCTGAACCAACAAGTGTATTTAGTTGTAATATTGGTGTGTAGGTGCATCTCAGGTCATTTTGCCTGGTCATGTGCTTTCAGAAAGAGCCAGCACTTTAGGATGGAACTGCTTTCTGGCAGGCTGTTGTTTCTCCTACTCGATGTAACTGAATGTGTCTCAAGAGTGACTGAAGTTTATCAGAGCACTAGACACATGACTTGGGGCACCTGGGAAATTGACAATATGTCTAGCCCCATGTCAGATTTCAAAATTAAATAGAAAAAAACCTGCTGCAAAAAGCACTATTAACTAATGCATTTTGAAAAACACATTTTCTTGTGTCAGAATCCCTTTCAGTTACCCTTTCCCGCTTCACCTTCCCATTCCTTTATAGTATTACTCCCACCCGCCCTTCTGAAGGAATAATCCCAGTATCATTCTTCCTTTTGGTAAAAGTGTCTTCTCAGACTAATGGTTGGTGCTGGTTGTGGCTGATATAGAGCATTACTATTGCCATGTTGTCCCTCTGCACTCCTTCATGTTCTTCTGTTTCCATTTATCCTACTATCTTCCTTTTGCCCTAAAGTCTCCATCTTGTCCTACTGCTACTGTCTCCATCTTGCCTCATTTTGACCTTCTCTTCTTGCCTTCATTTTGCCCCATCTTATCCTACAGTCTCCTTCATGTCCTTCTGTTTCCATTTGTCCTACTGTCTACATCTTATCCTGCTGTCTTCATCTTGCCCTACAATTTCTATTTTGCCCTACTATCTCCATCTTGTCCTACTGTCTCAATTTTGCTCTGTTGTGTCCTTATATCTCCATCTTCTCCTACTGTCTTTATCTTGTTCTACTGTCTCCATCTTGTCCTACTGTCTTTATCTTGTCCTACTGTCTTTATCTTGTCCTACTGTCTCCATCTTGTCCTACTGTCTTTATCTTGTTCTACTGTCTCCATCTTGCCTTATTGCCTTCATTTTGCCCTTCTCTTCTTGTCAGGGCCGGGCCAAGGGGTAGGCAGAGTAGACACATGCCTAGGGCGCAAAGCTGGGGGTGACATGTACCTGCTCTGTATCCTACCCCACATCCAGTCCCGTTACCCTCCATCCTCTTCTGGCGCCCGCGTATGTGCACACCAATTGGCACTTCTGCGCATACATGCTGGTGTCACTTTGTGCATCCGCGCACTCGACCAGCCAGGTTGCCTAGGGTTCTGGCCGGTGTTGCCGGCTCTGCTTCTTGTCTTCACTTTGCCTCATCTTATCCTACTGTTTCCTTCATCTCTTTCTGTTTCCATTTGTCCTACTGTCTCCATATTATCCTACTGTCTCCATCTTATTCTACTGTCTCCATCTTATCCTACTGTCTCCATTTTGTCCTACTATTTCTATTTTGAATTAAATAAAGTATGTAGGATGAGTCCAAGGCTGTATTTAAACTGCATTTTCTTAATTGAAAACGTGGGTCACACACTCCATGTTCTGGGTCAGGCCCTACTGCCTTGATGCATGCATGCTTTACATCCTACATGCTTTATTTCATTCTGGATGATCCATTTGGGTTATCAGCACAGGGTACCCAGTGGATGAGCTATAACTCTTAATAGATGAGCTACAGAAAAACCTACTTTCTTTCAGAACTATTTCTATGTAGCCATACTATCTCCATCTTGATTTACTCCTGTCCTTCTGTCTTTGTCTAGCTCTACTACTGCCATCTTGCCCTACTCTCATTATTTGTCCCAGTGTTTCCACCTTACCCTACTTGTTCAACCTTGCCCACTGCCCTTCATGCCCTCCCCAAACTACTATCCTCCCTTCTTTCTGTCTACAAGTGCTGTTCTACAAGTCCCCTGTTTGTATCAGCTGTACATCAGTGCCTGTACATGATTCCACCCAAATGCCCTACCCAGAAATACTCCAACCCTAAAGGGATGTGGCAATAAGATAAAATAATGGCTATATTCAATGTATCTACCAGACTTCCCCTTGCACTGGGTGGATCCCGAGCTCACTCTGTGCTGTAATTACACTGATATCCAATAAACACTGATTATGTTGTGTTTAATTGTGCAACCCCCAAGTGCAGAACTGTATCTAGAGAGTTTAATGATCTAACAGATGAATTAACAACAGAGGGGGATGTGTCAATGATCCTTTAATTGGTTAATTAGAAATAAATGACTTGTATTAATCTCTATAAGGAATCAGCGCTAGATAAAGCTAAAGATTTGTGTCAATAGATGGGAGGGGCATTGCCCAACCATATTGCTTCTGCGATGCTTGTTATCCATTTGTGCTGCTGATATTGGTGGGACCCTCTACATAAGAATATGGCCTTAGCAAAGAGTGTATGGAGCAATGGAGAATACACAACATGGCTTAACTTACCCTTTACATTGATAATCAATTCCTCTGCTGTATAAACTCAATCAGTCAGCTCCCTGCCTCAAATATACTTCCCCCTGTGTGTGAAGTGGTTAAACGCTTGATTGTTTTATTTTTCTCATTAATTTGCCCAATGTTGCTATATATCGTGCGGGAAAAACATCAATTAAATAGCCTGTATCCTATTACTGAGCATCATTCCCTATCATTCCTGCTTGACTGATCGGGTTGCTCTCAGATGGGACCCCCTGTAGATCCCCCGCACTCTTATTTACTGGAAAAATAATTGACAATTACACCTCGTTCCTTGTCTCCTATAGTTCATTTGTGGAAACGTGCCTGAGAGAAAGGGAAAGAAACACAGAGAATAATGAGGAACAATGGGAAAGGCTGAAAACACCAGAAATCAAGTTCTTCCAGCAAAGAACTTCAATGGAGTCAGAGCAAACGTACTAATATAGAACTTAAGTGCACTCCTGTTTAGCCAGAACCACAAAATCTGATGATTGGGTAATGGGAATCTCTATGTACTAAAAATCCATTGACCTGTGTGATTTAAAGACAAGGAAATCTGGACCCAAGTTAAAGGGAAACGCCACCCCAAAAAACTATTTTTGTACAAAGAAAGAAAAGATCATTCCAAGCAATTTCCCAATATAGTTTTATTAAAAAATATTGGTTGGTTATAAAGATATGTGCACATGTCATTGCCCCTGGAATCAGCATTGGTGTCTCCATTTCTGTTCTCTGGTTCTGTCTCTTGAAACAATGTATCAAATCTGCTGATCAGCTGACCTCTGTTGCATATGTTTCAGGAAGTAGACGCAGGAATAAAGACAATGGCTGCTTTCAATAGCATTTACATTTACAAATAACTTTGAAACCAGAGGAAATATGTAATGAATAGTTATTGGGGAGCTGCTTAGACCGTCGTTATCTTTCATTATAAAAAAAACATAGATTTAGTTGTAGGACTCCTTTAACTGCACATTTAAATGCCTCTATGAAACTACTACTGCCAAAAGCAGGAACCCACCACCTAATGAATATCCAACATCTGAGAAAAACCTCTCTCTGTCTGTTAATGGAGAACCTTGTGGTGTAGGACGTTCTCGCTTGGAACCATCTAAAAGGGAAGGATAATGGGCTTTGAGCTCTGGCTCTCCGGTGTCCTGTTTCCAGAAAGATTCCCACTGACAGCTCTGGTTATTAATGGGCATCAGGGACAGTAAATTCTCCACTAATGTGAAATCTTTATTTTTAAAAGCAGCTGTCACCCCCCCCCCCACCACCCAACTCCATTCTCCTCTCCTGGGCACAGGCTGTACCAAATTATATGAATGTCTAATGAAGTGTGGCAAATCCTTTCATGTTGTGGTCTCTCTTCCTTTGTCATGTTCTTGATTCTGTCTCGCCTGTTACTTTGTTTCTCTCATCTTCTGCTCATTTCAATATCTAAAGGACCGGCACAGACTATCAACCTGATCTAACAAGTTAATCGTGAAAATACCAGCGGTGGCGGGGCTTCCAGGGTGACCTAGAGGGATGGGTGTTTGTTCTGCAGAATCAGTAAAGTATAAAATGAGTGAGAATCACAAAGCATTTGAGATATATGTGTTCATGGGTGTATGACATAGAAGGATCACTTAGCTTCACACAGCTTAATAGAATTATCCTTGTAGAAATTGCATTGCTGCAGGCGTCTCTGGGTATGAACCAAGAAATGCACTGGGCACCCCCTGTCTGACCCTGGCAGCTGACAGTTTGGGATCACAACCTCAGATATTCATCATCAATGGAATCACACCAATATTTACACTTTATACCATTATTTTAGGAGAGTTTCTTTCTCTTGACTGTAGGATGCCCCCCAAGAACCAGCAGTGGAGTTTTTGGTTCACTGTAAACAGCATGAAAAATCGTGCCCCCCAGG
>CM044434.1:3398705-3421780 GCA_024363595.1 Xenopus borealis | reverse complement strand
GGTTGCTGGCAGTGAGTTGGTCAGGTGGACACTTGGGGGTCATATCCTTGGGACCTGTTGACCTGGTTCTAAAAGTTAGGACATTATAACATAAATATCCGATAAAACCTAAGCCCAAAGGGTAGCTGTTATGTTAGTTCCCAACCAGTGCTTTCTAGACTTGTTTATGTGAAGTCCTCTCCTTGATACCCATGATTTGACCGGTTCCCCCCTTAGCCCATAATAAGGTTAAAGTTATATGTGAACATCACTTTATCCAACATTCAGTCATAGGTCTAAGAATATGTAGGAGATCAAATCAACGTTCACCCCAAGTCTCGCTCTAATTTCAAGGAGGACTTCAAGAAGAACATATAAGAACATATAATTATTATAATTATCCATAAATCTATCCTTACTGACCTTAAGGCTGGGCACCCAGTGAGCACCACAGATGGGAGCTTGAGGATCTTCTGAAATAAAGCAACTACTCATACTGTAACTCAGAGCACTCTATCAACATCTGATGTAACCATGTTAGAATGTACCAAAGTTTCAAATCCAACTTCATAGCTGTAAAAATGTTGCATGGCTCTCAGCTTTGAGGCAGTTCTTTCCACATCACGTTAATCTTCTTCTTCATTTTCTGCCAGTTGGGTATGCTGATCTGGTTTTGGTTCGTAAAACCCTGTATTGAGGGAATGCTGTAGACCAAAAGGTGCCAAGCCACCTCATTTGCAGGGTCTCGGAAGTAATTGCACTTTGAGATATGCATGAATGCTTGGAATAATGGAGATGTGGCCAGAACAGGAGGACACCTGCTTGGCCCATAAGTGGCCACCTTTAGATTAAAGGAGAAGTGGCCAATCTGACACTCAGATATATTGGTCCATGAACTGTTCAAAACAGGAGGACACCTTCTTGATTGGTCCATGCACTGTACAGAGCAGGAGGACATGAGTGGCCAACTTTAGAATAATGGAGAAGTGGTCAATCTGACACATGGAGGACACCTTCTTGGCCTTTGAGTGGCCACCTTTAGATGCCAAGACCGCTTCTAATGGCTTTGGCTTTTCATTCCATAGGGGAAGTTAACAGCATGGGGATAACCCCCACCTCTGATCAGTTGTTTTGGAAAGCTTAGAGCTGGTTTCTGACTCAGGGGGAGGGGCAAAGAGTCTGTGACTCAAACAGTGGGTGTGACTAAAGCACTTAGATGGCTATAGCGAGGGTAAGTAGTCTTTAACCTCCGTCAGCCCAGGTAAAGAGCATTTCCATTGAGTCGGCAATATAGAATCTGTACCTACACATTAATCTTTGCTCTTGTTATTGAGAGACCAGCGTGTATGTAAAGTGTCCCTTCTTTCATTTACTCACCATGAATAATAAAAAGCATTAACGCATTACCTTAATGGAGAGATAATTACACAGCCGCAGAACAATAGCTGGAGTGCTACACGCAGGCCCCTACCAACCAGCACTAGAGCCTGGGATAGAAATTGTCACTTGCAGCAACAGAGGAAGGGTCACTCTGTGTCACTAAAGCGAGAAATCTTTATTATTATACAAAATCAAATCCACTTACTTTTAAAATGAATAACAATTAGTAATCGAAATCCTTTATCAACGCGTTTCACGCTTCGTCTGCAGATAATGACATAGAAGTATAAACGGTCTGTGGTTAACTGTTTCCTTGCTTGGGTGATCCATGTTGACCATGCATAAAGATCTGGCAATGACCTTTCTATAATTGGCTAGTTAAATAATATATGGTCCGCCCTCCCTTGGAGTCAGCGGCACTGCACATGCTCAGTGAGCTCTTTGGTGCTGTGGGTGCCTATTGGATGTGCCCAGTGCTGGATAAACCAAATGGATGTCCCTTTCTTGAGAAATGTCTTCCAAAAAACTTATATTCCAAAAGTCCAAGACTCGCCCTGGGAAATTGCACCGGATATGTTAAAGTACCGGCTCAGGAAGGGGAGATTATTCAATTTAATGTGTCCGGCAGCGCATGAGGGAGAGGGGAATGTTTGCACAGGAGGAAAGATTGTTTAATTAAAACCGACAAAGCTCCTCGATTATACTGAGTAATGGCAGTGTAACATGAAGGAGGGCTTGGGCTGATAATTAAATTAGATTTTTTTTTTTTGGAAGTTTTATGTATTGAACGTGGCAGCCTGCGTTTGCTGTGTGGAAAGTGTTGGAAGGGTTACTGCCTGCTCTGCCCTGAGTTCCCTACGAAAACTGGGATTTATAGGAAAAGAGACTGACTTCACAAACTCTAGAGAAATACATTGGGAATACACTTTGCAATGACCTTGTCTTTCCCAAAGGCAGAATGCAGAGCAAATCAAGTGATATTTCTCTCTTTGAAGCCTCTTTACCTTTAAATCCCAGAAGGATCAATGAGGAGCCAATGTAAAGAGGATAGGGGCCCTAGTTTTATGTAATGGGGGGGTATATTTAAGTATATGAGTTTTCAGTTAGAGGGGTTGGGGTTTGAGGATGATGTTGTTGCTTATAACAATGCCCAGGTTTATATCTTAACCACTTGCAGTACTGATAGTTACCTGTAGGGGTTGTAGGAAGCAAATGAAGCAGTCAGTTGCAGATCAGCCCTACAGTAGATATTTGGCAAAGGATTTATTCTAGCCGGCCTGTACTTGGCTGCCAGTGAATGCAAGATGGCAGATATCAGTCCTCATCATTAGAAATGCTAATTCATCCCTCCGTATTAATCTGAGTCCCGCTAATTCCCTGTGCAACAGATACGCCCATTGTGGCGTCGTTAGAAGAGACGATTTGATCAGTTGCTGTTTCACTGGCTAATCAGCATTCAGTATAGAACCACATCCATATAGAACCTTCCATTGCAACTGATCTGTTCTTCCTCATCCCTAATCCTGATAAAGGGTAACTCATCCTAATGTTTTGTGTTCTGATTTTGAACCTCTGCTTACTCTGGGGGTTCTTTCAGATTTGGATTCCTTCTTGGCACTTTTGCTACACCATTCCTTGGTGATAAGACCGTTGGGGGCATGCTGGGAGTTGTAGTTCAGTGTCACCTGGAGAGCCTAAAATTCAGTATAATAAACTTTGGAGACCCAAAAAGGAACTATACACCAGTCAGTGGTGGGTAGGGTTGCCACCTGGCCGGTAAAAATGATGGCTGCTCCCAATGTTATTAATAGAGAAAAAAAAGAAATATATAGGAAGGCCGGTATTTATTTCCTGAAAAGGTGGCAACCCTAGTGGTGGATAGGGTTGCCACCCAGCCGGTATTTTACCGGCCTAGCCGGTAAAACACCAGCCAAGGCAGGTATTACAAATTTACCGGCAATGTAGCTGCCAGTAAATTTGTAATACCCCTTAAAAAGGCCCTTGCCTTGCCTGAAATCCAAAAAAAACGTACCTTTTTCGCGTCTTCAGCCGATCGCTGCAGTGGCTCCGCCCATTTTTGCGTCACGGCCCGTCCCCTTTATGTCATGGCCCACCCCTTTTTGGTCCCGCCCCCCCCGCCGGCCAGTAAGTATTTTGTAAAAAGGTGGCAACCCTAGTGGTGGGTGAAGCTCAAAGTCACCTCTGTTCGTTGTAGGGTGCCCCCTATAATGTTCATTATTGTAGCGCTATAGTGTTAGTAGAGTTTGATGCGCTGTACATGCAGCTAGTGAACAAGGGCTTTTACTATACGGGCACATGGGGCAATATCTAGTAATTTGGCTCTAATTTGGTTCAACAGGTTGTAGATTTCAGGGCAATGTCCACACCAGATCCACAACGGGGGAAGGGCTGAACACAGCTGCAAGAAGCGCCATCTAGTGGTTGGAAGGGAACAACGCAGGCCAACCCTAGTATTAGACCTCAGCTCTGCTATAGAAGGAATCACTGTTTATAGGAGAAAGGAACCCATAAAGTTCTTTTTAGAAACCTCTTATACAGCAGAGGATGGAGGGGGTGATCTTCATGTCCAATTACAGAGATATGAATGTTGATCCTTAAAAGATTTCCTATATTTAATGTTAGTTACTCTGCCGTTTGGAATGGTTTAGGCACTTCCTTCAATCAGCAGATGATTTGAAAAGTTGCACAAGGTCTAGTAACCCATGGAAACCAATCAGCAGTTAGCATTTGCTGGCAAACTGTTTAAAACTGGCTGCTGGACCAGAAAGTTTTCAGTTTTTATTCATTTAGCCCCATGTGTGCGACTACAGTGTGGGGAAGGTTCTAACCCAGCAGCTGTGTTTCCACCATCAACTCAGCTCCTAATGTTTGAGAGTCTGGTACTTCATCCACTGTTTTGGGATAGAAAGGGGTGCCATTGAATCCCTTTAAGGGAGGTGACTGAGTTTATGGGTCATATTGTCATGGGTAAACATGTTTTTTTTTCAAAATACATCAGTTAGTAGTGCTGCTCCAGCAGACTTCTGCTCTGAAATCTGTTTTTCAAAAGAGCAAACTGATTTTTTATATTTCATTTTGAAATCTGACATGGGACTTGACATATCGTCAGTTTCCCAGGTGCCCCCAGTCATGTAATTTGTGCTTTGATAAACTTAATTCTCTCTTTACTGCTGTACTGCAAGTTGGAATGATATCACTCCCTCCCTTTCCCTCCCCAGTAGAATAACAACAGAACAATGGGAAGGTAACCAAACAGCAGCTCCCTGGTAGATATAAGAACAACACGCAATCATAAAAATCCAGGTCCCACTGAGACACATTCAGTTACATTGAGTAGGAGAAACAACAGCCTGCCAGAAAGCAGTTCCATCCTAAAGTGCTGGCTCTTACTGAAATCACATGACCAGACAAAATGACCTGAGATGCACCTACACACCAATATTACAACTAAATAATACACTTGCTGATTGAGGAGTGACATTTTATATTGTAGAGTGAATTATTTGCAGAATTTAGAGGGACATTTAGAAATAAAAGATAAATCATAAAAATCATGACAGAATCTGTTTAAGTGCAACAAAGACCGCCTTAATTAAGTGGAGAGTCATATTTATACCTTACTACATTGCTAAGTTAACCCCCAAGGAAACATAGACACCTCTACCACCAAACCCTTGCCTGGAACCTTACAGTGCCTACCTTAGGACTTCAGCACCCATCACAGGACAAAATCAGCATATGACCCAAAGCTGAGCTATAGGAACAACCTAATGCTCCTTCATTGTGCGATGCATGTCTATGTGATGGTGAATCCTTGCAGACTAGTCCCATCACTGCAGCCCTTTCTTCTTTTTCTCTGTTCTGTATGGTGGGAACATAAAAGCTCAGTTGGTTAGACAACTTGTCTAGACTTGGGCTCTCACACAGAACTTGAAATACTTTTTTTCCTCTTGTTGTTTCATTTTTGTTGTGACAGATCCCCAGGGTTGTGTCTCTGCAGAAGCTTCAAGGGTTGCCATTTTTGGTGCTCATTCTGGAAGTAGCATGATCATTTCTCTAACTAATTCAGCACACATAACATAGGTACCAGAGCTGCTCTTTCATCTTGCTAATTTTGGGAACACTAAGACAAGCCTGAAAATCCATCACACCTTGATATGCAGCTCCCAGCTCCTAATATGAATTGGTTTCCATAATTCCTTGCAGATGCAGTTAATCATGGGCAGGTAAGTCACAGGTTAGATATCAGAAGTGCAATAAGTGTTGTGCCATGGTGAGAACTGCACCAAACTGCATCGTAAACATGGTCCATAGCCAATGGCATTTGACAGGTCCCCTCCATGTGAGCCAGTCATTGGCCTGATGGTTGAAAATTATGATCAGCCAGATTGGCACCACCACTTGAGTAGCAAATATGTTCGTTCCTAAGTTTCATAGTTTTGCCAGGGAAGGAGCTATTGATAATATTCAGAGGATGCCCACTCCCCCAAAAATACATACCCCTTCCCTTTAGGAAAGCTTTAGGCATTTGTGTTGCTTGATGTTCTCACGTTCTCATGTTGACTTGAGGGCCTTCATGGACCCTGTGGAATAACTGTACCTTGGAATTTCAAGGGGGTGTAACATAACAGTCCAGTGGAAATGCCATTCCCAGGCCTTGGAATCGGATGGCAATGCTTTGTAATGATCATGTTAATAGGTTTATACTATGAGGAAGTCAACTGCAACTTGATTTAACTCATTCCATGTGTCTTATTTTACAGTTCCACCAAAGATCTCCAACATTTCTGCAGACATCACTGTGAACGAGGGCAGCAATGTGACACTGATGTGCATTGCCTACGGACGCCCAGAGCCTATGATTACCTGGCGACATCTCACCCCAACAGGTAGGAACAGCTCCCATAATGTCCCAGTGTAATCTCTTGCCCTGTACCTGAGTGGTAACCAAAGAATCATACACAGAACTGATATCATAGCATGGACCAGTATTTGGTTTTCAAGTGTGTAGCCTCTTTTCCCATTCTCTAAGATGGAACTTTTTTCTGCTCTATCGATGGTGGCCTAGAGTACTCAAAAGTAGCAAAGGGCCTACAACTTTATAGCATAAATGTCTATGATGGGAGTAAAACAAATCTGCCCTCAGTCCCACGCATTGTAAAACTCGGCAGAGCTGGAGTTTCAGAGGAGCAGAGGGTAAGCCGGATTACAATAGGGGAAGATGATGACAGTACTGTAAGATGAAGACACAGGGGAATATAGAGCCAGTAGAACAAGGTGGAGATTGTAAAAAAAATATGGAGATTACATTACAGGAAGATGGAGACAGTACAGTGAGATGGAGGCACAGAGGAATATAGAACCAGTAGAAAAAGGATGAGACTGTAGAACCATTTGGCAATAGTAGGAAAAGAAAGATGGAGACAGCAGGTAGAGACAAAACATTATGGGCAAGATGAAGACATTAAGACAGGGTAGAAACACTATGTTAAAATGGAGAGAGGTGGGCAAGATTTAGACTGTTGCACAAGATGGATACAGTTCAAGTAGATTGGAGACATGTTGGAGACAACAGGAGAAGATGGGGTTAGTAGGAAAAGATGAATACATCAGGACCAGATGGAGACAGAAGGACAAGATGGAAATAGTAGGTAGAGATTGAGATAATATGGCAAGATGGAGTCTGCAGGACAATATGGCGACCAGATAGATTGGAATTGTAAGACATGATGGAGACAGCAGAACAAGATGAGGCAGTAGAAAAATCTAAAGTTGTCAGGACCAGATGGAGACAGTAAGACAAGAAGGAGACAGTTGGTAGAGGTGGAAGACAGTAGGACAGGATAGAAGTTGTAGGACAAGATGCAAACTATTCAGAAAGATCTGGACTAGATGGAGACAATAGGGCAAGATGGAGACTGTAGGACAAGATGCAAACAGTTCAGAAAGACTAGGTCAGAAAAACATAATGTAGACTGCAGGGCAAGTAGACATAGTAATAGGAAATAGTAAGGAAAAATAGAGACAGTAGGGAAAGCTGGGGACAGTAGGACACAAAGGTGTCAATAAAAGAAACAATATGGCAGCTTTCCCACATGTATAAATGTAATGATCTGGGCAATGCTCAAACTATCTGAAGGGATTGAAAGTGGCAGCTCCCACCCATATGTCTAAATATGAGAATACTTGAGTAACGTAACTATATATACACTTCTGCATTACTTATTCAACATAATTATCATTATGAGTACCTTTGTCATGGACTGCACCAAAAATATGTCTCTATATCTTCCCCCACTTTGCATCCCCGAAACGTGTAGAAGTGCCACTAAGTTCCAAGACTCAGTGCTCTGCTTGGAACTGTAATGAAAGGGCTGGTAACTGACATGAATCCTTCACGTAATTGAAAGTTGTTAAATTATAAAAGGATACATTTAATATTTAATACCTTCTTCTTACTCTGAGAGAAATGAACAAAATAGTAACAAGCACAAACGGCTCCAGCGGAACTTGACGCTCACTATAATTCTATGTTTTCTGCCGGAAGAAATTTGTCTCATTTGTTCAGAAAACCTTAAGAAATGATTCAGTGTCTCTATGGCCCTGAGGGTTGTGTAGTGATACACAGGGGCCAAGTTAGAGGAAATGGAGCCCCCAAGTTGGGGCCACAATGTGGAAATAGCTAATTGAGTCAACTTGTAGTTCCACTTCTTTTACTTAATGAGCTCTGGTTGCAAATGATACATTTCTGATTAGAGATTGAGATCTTGTATTTATTCTTTGAGATAGAATACAGACACCAGAGCCAATCCCTGTAGCCATTCTCCAAGAAACAAATGGGGTTTGAGTCTAGTGTGGGAACTACTTTATTGGTGATCTATGGTATGAATGGTTTTCGGCTTGCCTGTGGTATTTTTCATATTTTGAACTAATACTTGAAACTAATACTTGTCTCATTTTTATTGGTCTCAGGCAGCATTGGCCTGCTGTTAGTCAACTGCCTTTCCTGTAAGTCTGACAACACATGGGTGATACAAGCTCCAGAGGTTTTTTTTACACACTGTGTATTGTCTCCATCTTGTCTCACTGTCACCAAAATGTCCTACTGTCACAGCCATGTACAGTGTTCACCATCTTGTATACTACTATCATCATATTTTACTACTGTACCAGTCTTAACCTTCGGTCCACTTCTTGCCCTGCTGTGTTTATCTCACCCTACTGTCTCCATCTTACCCTACTGCCTTTATCTCACCCTACTGTTGCCATCTTACCCTACTGTCTTTATCTCACCCTACAATCTCCATCTTACCCTACTGTGTTTATCTCACCCCCTACTGTCTCCATCTTATCCTACTGTCTTTATATCAACCTACTGTCCACATCTCGCCCTACTGTATTTATCTCTCCTTCTCCATCTTACCCTACTGTGTTTATCTCCCTCTACTGCCTCCATTGTTCCCTACTGTCTCCATATTTCTTTCTGTCTGAATATTGTTATATTGTCTCCATCCTGCCCTACTCTCTCCATCTTACCATGCTGTACCCACTTTACCCTTCTGTTTCTATCCTGCCATGCTGTCTTGATCTTGCCCAACTGTCACCGTCTCCTCCTACTGTGTCAGTCTTGCCCTAATGCTGAGATTTTAAGTCCCATTTGTCCCATCCCCTTATCTCCTCTACAGGAAACTACTCTTGTGTTACTAATTCAGTGATTGTTTAAAAATACGCCTTCAACTTGAGTGAGTGGCAGGCTAACCTGAAGAACAATTAGTAAATCTCTGCAATTCTTTCCCTAACTGAAGCCCAGCTTGGGAATGTCTAAGGGTAGTGACACACTGGCAGATTCTGGGAGATTTAGCCGCCTGGTGACTAATCGCCCGTTCTTATGGGCAATATACCTGAACTGCCTTTGCGTGTCTTCCCTTCCTGTATAATGAAGAGTCGCCTGCGCTAAGCACACACGGTGCTTCATTTTCCGAAGTTCTCTCATGAAGAAACTTTAGGCAACTTTGGAAAATGAATTGCTGCGTGTGCTTAGCGCAGGCGACTCTTCATTGTAGCAGAAGGGGAAGACACGCAAAGGCAGTTAGGGGAGATTGTCACCCAGAAGAACAGGCGACAGGGGCACCACTGTCCTACCATGTGGTATATAAGATAAAAGATGAAGGGTTTAGCTATAAATCTGCTTTTATTTGATACTATTATTATTCCTCAATTGTCCATGGGCCCGTGGGGTGTGAGGTAAGTGCAACCACAATAAGTACCTAGCAGCAGACACATACTCAAGGACTTTGTATGACATTTTAAGGAACACAAATCAACATATAAATGTTCTGATTAAAATTTGATTTCTGCCAAAATTTATACACCCAGGATTACCCCCAGCTGGTGATTCTTATGAGCAGTGTATGAACCAATTTAAGTTGGCCAATCTTCTATTCAATGAACACAGGAGTCTCATGTAGTGTGTGCACAATAAATGGATGGAAGGTCCTAGTGAAACTACAGTTTCATCATGGGAGAAGCAAAGCTGTTTAGTGATGGGGTACCCTTTTGTGTCCATAGCAAATATAAAAGTTATTAGTCAAAGATATAACATTTCGAAGCCCAGCTCAGATTTGCTGCAGCCGATCAGCAAGGAATTGGCAATTCTAGCTGAATTATATCTGTGACACTAATTACATATTTTCTCATTAAGGGGCTGCCTTTTATTTAAGTGATCAGTAAAAATGTAAAAAGTGCTCATTGTAGCCCCAGGAACAGCATTTAATTGCCAGAGAAGTCAAATGAAAGATCCCCCATTGTTTTTTTTTTTTGCTAGTTTCCAAATAAGCCTTTAAGTCAAAACAATCTGATTTTTTTTGAGCCATAACACCGGGCGAGACACTTTCAATTGGAGCTAACGTGATCGTAATGATAACCCAGGAACCCACACAGGCTTTAGTAAATAATTTATTGGTGTTCCTAAGCAGCTGGCTCACACCAGAGTCGCTGGTAATTACCTGATCCCACACTGAGAGTGTGAACTTTTGAAAGTAGGACACGTCGTACTGGTGAAGAGATTCTTACTGGTTCCTGGCAGGAGGACGCGCCAGATTTCCTCCTCTAGCTGATCCGCAACAGCAGGAAAGAAAGGGGTTTGTAATGCAGGTTTATACAGTACATAAAATGCAGAAATATGCTTTTTCTGGTATAATGGAAACTGTGCTCGTTTCCAATGACAACGTAGAACATTGGTCCCAATATTAGTATTGTTCAGCTACAAACATAACATGTATAACACACTTGGGTTGTATGTTAACATTTCTTCCTTCAGGCCAATTATATGTCCAAATGCCCATAGAGCAGTGAAACAAGTCTGAAGACCAAATTTTCATGATTTTGTGTAGTTCCTGGGTGCTATTGCATTTAGACCTGTCTCTGTCTGTTGTATTGTTCTCTCTGTCTTTCAGACTTGGCCCTGTATCAGTTCTATGTGCTGGTGATTTGGTCATATCTCTGTTTTGGGTAGATAGTGTTGTGCTTTAACCAAATTGTAGATCTCACCACCAACAATATTTTGGCCAACCTTCTATTAAGTATTTGTGAACACAGTATGCTTTTCTGATGCCTCCTACTGAGTGTCCCTCTATCTTAAATGCTGATATAGGAGCATGTTCATGACATGTTTCAAGAGATAAAGCCGTAGACTTGTTATTGCAGCCCAAATTTGCATTCTTGTCTTGGTTTTGTGTGGTGACCCCTCTTGTTTTAGTCTTGCTCACTAAAATTCTGTCAGCCCCCAATGGTTGAACATGGTCTCACCTGAGCCTTGCATGTACTATGTCATTAAGTTTTGTCTAGTTTTGGACAATAAACACCTGTAACCTTGATTGCAAATCCAGACAAGACCTAATGTCATCGTCTTCAGTTCTGTTTTACCATTTTCCTCATCCTATTCTTCACTTGGTCTGAAACCACTAACCACATCACACTCTCAGACTCATACATGGACCAGTTATGCCTTCAAACCTGTATGTCTCACTTCTGACCCCACTTTGGTGGTCTCATCCCTACATTGCTGTGGACTTAATGGATATTTCCTACTCTTTCATCTCCATTCATGGTGTCATGATTTGTACTCTGTAGACTATATTCTGGGATTAATTCCTCTTTAACCCAAAATCCTTGTTGCAGTTCAGGATAAGAATATATTTTGGTGCAATAGGGATGCCCACACAGTAGGGCATTTGGATGAGGACTACTAAAATGAAGAAGAAAAGCTGTGAAAGGAATAAATCAGTTGGCATCTGTCCATCATCAAGAATAATTTAGGTTATATCCCAAAAATATAGCACAAATTGTAATGAATAATTGTCATTTTGGGTGAAGAGACTTTGGACTTTGAGGGTGTTTGGGTTGTGATATTTGCTCAGCCATGAAGCTCCAGCTACAAAGGGTTATCAAGAACTTCATGTGCACCGGTGCAGCAATAGCAATCAGTGTTGCCTTCTGTAACAATTGATTTCAGATGGTGTTTATGAGCACTCTGGGGTGCTGGCATATTCCCTATGCCTGGCACACACATTCAACTGAAGAGGGCATTCTCTATCTACACTGAGGAAATAGCAACCTGGCAGACGAGTAGAATTTCAAGAGCCTGCCATTCTTCTAGGTTTTTGGACTAAAGCAAAAGGAGTTTTTGTTTGAGGAATTCGGCTATTTGTCACTAAGCGACCATTTCTTCCAACAGCCAAAGTGCTCTTCACTGATAGGGAGGAATTCTGCCACAACATATGGTAATTTGCCCATGTTCACTAAATGCTTCTTCCCTTTAGCTCATTAAGAAATGCCAGCTTTCCATTCTCTTTCTCTGCTCTGTCAGATGTGCTTTCTAAAGAGAACAGTGTTTCTATGAAATGGAATTGATAATAGAAAGGGTGGAGGTATAAAAACTGATGAAGAAGCCAGGGGGTGCACCCTGATGGAGGCTTGAGTGGGGGTGATATGCAATGTATTGGGGGGGCCTTGGTCCCCAATGTTCTCAAGAAGTAAATTGTAGGCCCAAACCCCACCCATAGGCCTTTGGGTCTTCAGAAGTCGGTCATTCTGGGGAGTGAAAATGCCTTATTGATATGTCTTTTGTTGTCACTCTCTGTCTACTTGGTGGGATGTCTGCTCTTGTGGATTACCAGTTCTGTAACCAGAATACTAATTTATACATGGACAGAGACAAGGGATAAGTGTTGGAAAGGTTACTGCCTGCTCTGCCCTCATTTCCCTACGACAGGGATTGGTAGGAAAAGAGACTGACTTCACCATCTCTAGAGAAATAACCTAGTTGGTAATACACTTTCCAATGACCTTGTCTTTTCCAAAGGCAGAGTGCAGAGCAAATCGAGTGATATTTCTCTGTTTGAAGCCTCTTTACCTTTGAATCCCAGCAGGAACGATAGATTCCATTTAAGTCCTAGTCAACCCTATATCATTTGCTATGTTATCTTAATAGATATATCTACAAGGCATTTTATATTAATAGCCTTATGAGTTTCTTATCTGCACCTTCTCCATGGCTTGAAATATGATGCGGAACTGCAGAGAAGGCTGTAACCCAGAAATATTTATAATACATAAATTCAGTGGTTTGACTACCCGCTCCTACTGCTGACCTACAACATTTCTAAACTCCTCAGTTCTATAACGTTGCTGAGTCTTCTACACATTGTGAACAATCCTTGTTGGTACCTTTACATGGATTATTTAATGCAGCCAGGAGAGCCCCATGCAAGTTATACCATTATTTGTATTTCAGTATTTATTTATTTCAGTTATTTAACGAAGGAAGAATATGTTCCATGGCAGGTTTCTGGGTGCTTTCAGTTCAGAAAATGGGTGTCAATAAAAATCCATATAAAAACCGTCATTAAGGAGGAAAGTAGATATTAAAGTGGGGCATTGTGTTTGACCAAGTGAGATATTCTGTTGTTATATTTTGTATTACATGTCTTTGTTTACACCAGCATCTTGTTACCTAGTTAGGCATTGATGAATAACCATCCAGTGGATATCCTTATAAGTGCATTCAAACCTAAGTTATAGATACAAGTTATTATTTTGGGTTGGGTACAAATTTAAAAAGGACCCTTGCCCAACAAGTTCAGCCTTATCTCCCAGCACCAAAAATATCCCCCAGCTCCTTCAGTTGATGGGCCTCTAGAGTAAGAAATGGCTCCACTCCATTGTGCAGTGTGTAGAACTATAGGAGGTCTAAGAGGTAATAAATGGAGCCAGAATATAATATACAATGGTGTTGCTTATAAATTGTTGATTGCTTTAGAAGAGATGGATGTGGAGGCTGGTCTAAATGCAGCAGAATTACATAAAATAGTTTCAATAAAATTCTGAGGACGAATGCTGTTACTTTATCTCAGATAAATGCTAGGAGACTGTTAAAGCCTTGGAAACCATCTATGGGTCTAATATGCATCTGATGGAAGGGACAGTAACAGCCGCCAAAGCATTATTCTGATATTCTGACATCTAACCAGGGACGAGGGAGGTTGAAGTGAACTTAACAGCTGCAAGATTTCTGATTATTGTCATTATTTTCTGGGAATCAGGTCGCTCAGGGGTTTAAGCTGACTGCATCTGGAAGAACATTCATTGACCCCCAACTGCCTCTGTGATTTTAGCTCCAGACATAGACATTTGATCATTATTGTAATATTAATCCAGGCACTGACTTCCCAGCATGTTCTACTTTCTGGCATCAGTTTCTGTCATCTCTTTGTCTGTCTGAATCAGCTCCAAATCTCCAAAAATCACAGTGGCAACATAGTTTTTATTTCATAGATCTTTTGCTAAGGGGACAATCTATGTACTTCAGTGCTATTTCCATCCGGTTGTCCATATGTGCTCAACAATAAATCACATGCTTCCCAATTTCTGTTTATGATGCAGTATCATTGTGTCGCACCACTGAGCTGAATTGGAGAAGGTTTGGATTTGGTTACATGTCTTTTGCAAAGGTGCAAATTCCTTATCCCAATAGCTTACAGGCTGTGCAGACTAAGGAGCGGTGAAACGGACAGTACCAAGTCTAAACAGCGAGGTACCAAAAGGGGGTCAGGTCCAAAGGTTAAGAACAAGTTATCGTGGGCAGCAAAATAGCAAAGTCAAGAATTAGGCAATAAAGTCAGAAATCCAGGAAATCATTATGAAAAAGTCACTCAGGAACTGACATGGAGACCTACAAATGGCCAAAGGATATAGAGGCTGAAAATCTGTTTAAATCTAAATTTGGTGTCCTTGACATTATGACACAGCACTAGAAATGATAAAGGAAGAGGTTCAGAAATGGTGGGAGTCTATGGAGGTGCTCAAGTAGGATCATGATAGGCACAGGGTTTTTTGTCCTTTAACCTGCCCACTGATCAGGCATAAATCCCAAGCACACACTACTGATATTTAGGTGGTTGGTGACTTAACTAAGTCCTACACCAATGGGGAACATACATGCACCCTAAACAGCATGAAGGCAACTTGCACATGATTTACTGCTTGTAGCTAGTGGTTTCCAAAACAATTTGCAGCCGATTCAATGATATTGGCATTATGGGGGTTGCACTTTAATAGCTTGCTCCTAGTCCCATCATCATGTATTCTGGCGAGGTCAATACAATCACTTGCAGTTTGTCGCCTGTCTTAGCTAAAGACTCAATAGAAAAAGAAGAGCATAATAATTAATGCTACCAATTATCATGTTGTTGCAAGGGATCCATTAATGGAAATTGGCAAAACGGGAAGAGACTGAGCCTAGAGGTACAAATACACACGAGGGAATATAAATTGTACCTTTGTCACTTGGTGTTTAATAGAAGTTACAAGAAGATCTAGTATCAATAAATAAAATGTTCTCTGCTTTCCCGGTGGCCTTCAGGTTACATTTAGCTACGTGACCACTTGCTGAGTTGCCGGCCAACTTACATTCTAAAGTGGAAAATCGAAGAGTACAAATGAGCCATGACATTGGTTTTGTAAAGTAGTAAAATATATGGGCTTGAATCATGGATTTGCACCGTGATAAAAAGAGTCATGTTTATCTTAAAACCAAACCTAGTGGGCAGTTTAAGTTTATTTAGAGCTTGCATAGACATGTCTTTTTAAAATTATTGACTTTGCCAAATATTTCCAAAAGTCCCAGGAACAGAAGACAACAATAAAATATAAAAAATTGCAATTTCTTAATCTGACTCACTCAAGCCATGACTTCCTCCAAAAAAAAAAGTCCTGTAAATCTAAGGACCTCCCTTCAATTATTGAGCATAGCCTCTGTTACATGGAGCATATAGCACTGATGCCTAGCAGGTAGGAATCTACTAGTAGATTTTGAGTTGGTAACCACCCAATGACAAGCAGACCAAAAGTACACTTTAAACTGGCCAGAAAATCATGGGCAAGGACCAACAGTAGAATGTGGACCATCAAAGCTGCAGACGATCTTGAACAGAAGACTTTAATCTGGTGACCAGTAGATTAACAGCAGATTTTGGGTTTGTGATCAGTAGACCAACTGTAGATTTTGGTATCAAGATTGATATTGGATAAGTAGACGGTCTACTCAAACACGGCTCCATTATATCACCAAAAATGTATGTATTAAAAGCACAGGTGGGGGAAAGATATTAATGCGATGGAGACTGGCGGGCACTAACTTGTAGTGATGGTCAGGTTCATTTCTTAACCTATGTGCAAAATTACACCAGTTCACATACCAATAGCAATCAATCACGGCTCTACTATCAGTTTCTAACTTGTAGTAGACCGATCAACAAATAATGACAGATTAGGTACAAATATGTATCTGTTTTAGGAAAACCCATGTGCCTTTGTTTAATCACTTCAAGGGCACTTTTTTATTTTGCTACTGATATATTGTAACTTACCCTCAACTTACTTTACCATAACCCTGCACCCTAAATTTACCTTTCATAAGCCCACTGCCTCATTCACTCTCCCCCTAAAGACCTAATTTCACCCTCTGGGGCTAACAAATATCAATTGGTATTTCTCCAAGTGGGTCATCAATAGAACCAGGTATGGTTGCATCATATAATGATTTAATTAGGGTTTTTTTTATTATATCATTGATCCAAGTTGTATTTGATGGGCCCATGTCCACTACAAGTTTATGCTTCATGTGCCTAGACCACTTGTCAAACCAATGCTGCACAAGGTATTTAGTTGCAAAAGAAATTTAGGGAAATAATAAGGTAGACAGGCACGGGAAAAACTATTTATTTTTACCACTTTGGGACAAAGACGAGCAAAACTTTTCTATTATTTAATACAAAACCTTTTTTCCTATATTCAAGTGGAACTGAAGTTAAACAAACGTGCTGTTTCCCCAGGCAGTAAAATAAATAGGTAGGAAACAGTCTCCTGAATCCAATGTAATTATAGCTCTGGTAATGTATGCACCTACTTATAATTCATAATCTTTTATCTTATTTCAGGCACAAGCCAAAGTGGTTTTTATTTTAATTTCCAGTGACCTATTTCACTAATGCTTTTATTAGTGCACTAGTTATAGTCAATGTGTGTGCTGATAATAATACAATGACTAATTATAGGGATGCTGTACATTTTCTTAAGATCTTGGGTAGCCATTGGATTGTGCACAATTGGGCCATACACCCCAGGGAAGCTTCTGCTGCTGTCAGCCTTTGATCAAATGGAAAGCATTCCAATGCTAATTTAAATTTTAGACAGTATACAGATCATCAAATGTTGGTCTAAAGTAACTGGCTCATAAAAGGAATCTCTTGCAGTTCCATGGATGGACATTGTGATCAATGTTACCTAAAGAAATTAGCTTTCAAGAGGAATCCAAAACAGGGTGATGGGTGAAGATTTTATGAATTTCCATCTCTTCTTGTATGGTCCATATGACCGATTGTTGGTTTGCAATAATTGACATCCAAGCAGGACCCCATGCAGGGTAATGGATGGACATTTTTATTATGGGTGCATCACTCCTTCTATGGTCTCTATGACCCAATGTTGGTCTAAGGAAACTTACTTTCAATTGGAGTACGGGCAGGGTGATCCTTATCAGAGTGCATTGCTCCTTTTATAGTCCTTATGGCCCAATGGTGGTCTGAAGACTTTCAAGAGAAGCCCCATGCAGGGTGATGGAGGGACATTTTAACTAGAGTGCATCATGCCATGTAGGAACCCTAAGACCCAACTTTGGGCTAAAGAAACTGAGTTCCAATAGGTACCCTATGCAGGTTGATGGAAAGACATTTTTATCTGGGTGTATCACTCTGTATGGCCATTATCATCTAATGTTGGTCTAAAGAAACTAACTTCCAAGATAGACCCCATGCAGGGTGATGGACATTTTTATCTATTGGATCACTACTTGTACTGTATGGCTAGTTTATGTAACACCAATAGTTTATGTAACGCCAACGGGGTCTATCTCATAAAGATCCATTTTTTTGCACTGAGAATAGAAGGCACCAAAGCCATTAGACTCAATGTTGACTTTAACTCACTTTAGTAACTGTAATATGAAGCATATAAAACATGTCCAACATGTGGTTTTCCAGCTGTTGCAAAACTGCAAATCCCAGGCAGAATTTTAAGAGATGTAATTCAGAAACATTTAAAGTTTACTAGATCTGTCAGTGTCCCATAGTCTCTCTGTGAATGTTGGGAAGTTCAGTTCAGCAGCTGCAGAAGGAGGCTCAGCCTGGTTGATAATTTATATTTATATACATGAATTCTACCTCTGAAGGGGAAGCAATTTTCTTTAGTAGCCTTAATTTCCAGCCATTATTTTCGTGTGTGCTGTCAGTGCAAGAAGCGTGCTGTCACACACTGTGCTGGGATTAAAGACACAGAAATCTTTTGTTTGTACATGAGATAAGCAGCTTGAATGCTGCCAGAAATCCATCATGTTTCCTTTAAAGGATATATGCACAATCTAAAAATTTTGCCTGAGGCTTCCTTGAACTAGTGAACAGTCATGATGGGTTATTTAGTAACTTAAGCAAACCTTTAACCAATCAGTATCTAGACTTTAGATGTCTCAAGGGTTACCATGACATGGACCTGGGCCCTGCAGAAAATCTGTTGTAGGTTGGATAAATGTTGATGACCTGAATAATTTACCCTAAATGTTACTTCTGACTGCACAAGAAGAGTAGGGCAAGATGGATACAATAAGGCAAATTGGAAACAGAAGGACAAGGTGACAATGGAAGAGTAGATAGCAGCAGTAGGGCAAAATGAAGACAACAGGGCAAGTTAGTGATTGTAGAGTATATAGCAACAGTAGGGTAAGATGAAAACTAAAGGACAAGGTGGCAACTGTAGAGTAGACACCAACAGTATGGCAAGATGGAGACAGTGTGGCAGTTGTAGATTATATTGCAACAGTAGGGTGAGATGGATATAGTAAGACAAGCTGGAAACAGAAGAACAAGATGGCAACTGTAGAGTAGATAGCAACATTAGGTCAAGATGGAGACAATATGACAAGTTAGTGATTGTAAAGTATATAGCAATAGTAGAGTAAGATGAAAACTGAAGGACAAGATGGCAACTGTAGAGTAGATAGCAACATAAGGTCAAGATGGAGACAATAGGACAAGTTAGTGATTGTAAAGTATATAGCAATAGTAGGGTAAGATGAAAACTGAAGGACAAGATGGCAACTGTAGAGTACATAGCAACATTAGGTCAAGATGGAGACAGTAGGACAAGTTAGTGATTGTAAAGTATATAGCAATAGTAGGGTAAGATGAAAACTGAAGTACAAGATGGCAACTGTAGAGTATATAGCAACATTAGGTCAAGATGGAGACAGTAGGACACAATGGTGACTGTAGACTAGATAGCATAACTAGGGAAAGATGGAGACAGTAAGTCAAGATAGAGACTTTAGGACAATATGACAGATGTAGAGTAGATAACAGCAGTAGGGTAAGATGGAGGCTGTTGGTAATTGTATTATATATAGCAAAAGGGCAAGATGAAAACCGTAGGGCAAGTTGGTGATTGTAGAGTAGATAGTAACAGCAGCTAAAATGGAGAGAATAGGACAAAGTGGGGGCAGTAAATCGAGATTATAAGAAGTTCAAGATGAAGAAGAAAGGGCAAGATGATGATTATAGAGTATGTGGGGAAATTAGAGACAATACAGCAAGACCATGACAGTAGGGAACATGGTGGCTGTAGGGTGAGAAGGAAGGAGTAGGGCAAGGTGGTGAAAGTAAATCTTTATATCACTGTTTATCAACATTTTGGCTAATATGTGGCCCTTCCCATTGACAGCAGTTTGACAGCAGCAAGAGGGCAACTGGGTAAACAAACAGTAGAAATTACTGGGCTTCTCAAATTCAGTCCCTGAGTTGTTGAAAATCTGATTGGTTGCTGTTGGAAAATATGGATAACCAATATGCAAGGAGATGAAACTTGCTGTCACAACCAGAGGCGTAACTACCGGGGGAGCAGGGGGTGCGAGTGTACCAGGGCCTGCACCCCCCACATTGCCCCCCCGGCAGATTTTGCCTCGCTGCAGCCGCACCCGGGCCCGCCCCCTCCTAGTTACGTTACTGGTCACAACTGATCTCTGATGCGGAATATATCTCTTCTAAAGCACTTTTGTAATTTATATAATGTGTCTGTGTCTTTTAGATATTAACCATTTTATGCTCTTAACGCCTGGATTCTGGCACAGGTGTAGGTCCTCCTTCTACAGGTGTCTGTTGGTCACTCAACAATTAAACTGTAAGCTCTATAGGTCAGAGACCTCCTTTCTTCTATGAACATATGGAACATACATTTATATGCAGCTATAAATATTTAAGCTTTTATTTCTTTCACCATTTCTTGCCTCTCTCTCTCTCTCTCTCTCTCTCTCTCTCTCTCTCTCTCTTTTTATATATATACATGCAGATACATCCCTGGTACCAGTTACAGTTTCACCTACATATAAACCTTAAAAATAATTGTAGCTGGAGAGCTGAAATAAAATAGCGCTGAGCTTGGCGCCGCTCTCAGTGGGAGATTTAGGATCACAAGCTGGTGAAAATGAAATTGTAAACTTCAAATACAAAAAAGGAAGCAGAATTTTTGAAAAATGAGGAGTGGGTCTGCCTGTAGACATTCAGTCATTGGAAGGAGCCTCAGTTCTGGCGGCACTAGCAATCAGTAAATATATTCCGAATTTAATTCAGCTTCCGTCACGCTGTTTTATGCTGATCATTTGTTCTAATCTCATTACAAGCGCGGCACAAGCTCCTTAACAAATGGCTGCTGAGAAATTCCAGACACAGGTACGTTGGACTCGTGAGCAATGTGTTTGTGGATTATTGCTGGGTATGTGCTCCGCATAAACAATCTCAGCTAAACTGACACTGCTGTGTGCCCACCTCTGGCATAGCGCCGGTCTGTGCGTTTAGTGGGAATGGGGAATTGGCTAAGCACCATATTCCTTGGCATGATATGTGGGTATTGCTACATGTAACTCAGCTAGGGTTGCCGCTTGGCTGGTATTTTGCCGGCCTGTAAAAATGATGGTTGATCCCAATGTTATTAATAGATAAAAAATATAAATGTATAGGAAGGCCGGTATTTCTTTCCAGAAAAGGTGGCAACACTAAACTCAGCCAGAGGCACTGGGAAAAGATCTGGTGGGTGTCCAACTCTTGTGGGCCCTGCTAGGCCCAGTCCTGCGATCAATGCTGCCCTCCAGCCCCCAGTTGTAGCCTCTAACAGGAAGGAAGGTAAGCGGAGGGGGCGGAAGGAGGTTCCAACTTTGTATGGCCTAATCAATGCGTCTTTACAGCAGGCCCGGGGGTGGTTTGTGTGCCCCCCAGTCCAACCCTGAACTCAGCAATCGGGGTTGGACCATCCCACTTGTTTTGTGCCACCTTACACTTAGGGGCAAATTAAAGCGGTGAAAATGCGCTAGTGCTACGCTAATTCAATAAAGTGCGAAGTTACGCTCAGGGCGAGGGGTAGCGAAGTTGCGCTAGTGTTACTTCGCCAGTCAAGCGCATTTATGCTAGCGATGACTAATTTGCATATAGTGCGAATTTCAAAGTATAATAGAAGTATATGTTACAGCCACTACATTCCACTACACAAGCCCAGGAAACCTTTAATAAATAAAATAAAGTTATTGCCCTACATGTGCCCCCTGTATAGTTGTGTTGCTATATGTTAGGAAATGTAGGGGGGAAGGAGGGTAACCCAAAAAAAATTTAGCTCTTTTTCAGAATATCACCCTACAAAAGGTAAAAGACGCCTGCGTTTTTTGGGACTTTGAAAAAATTTCAAGTTTTTTTTTTTCAAACTCCTATTTATTGTATTGATCTTCACCTGGTCTGACCTGAGAAGTCTAGCGTAAGAGGTAACGTTCACAAAAATTTTCAAAATTTTCAAATTAGCGTAGTTACGTCCCTTCGTCAGTATGCAACTTCGCGCGGGCGTAAGGGTGCGAAGTTGCGCAAGTCGATGTCCTTCGCTAGCGAATTTTCACCAGGGACACTGTTAGTGAATCGGTGAAGTTGCAAATTGACGCTTCGCGGTTTAGTGAATTTGCCCCTTAGAAACTGTAGAATTCTGTGCTTACCAATGTGCGCAAAGGTTTAGGCTGTTCAAATCAAAAAAATGTCATGTAATTTGCAGGGACATTTCTGGGTTTTTGCCTTTCAGATGCCTCCACTCCTCACAACACCCGGCACTTACCTTTCTGAGCACCGGAGTGAGTTGAGGAGGGACCTCGTTGCTCTCTCTCTTTCACATTGTGTTTTCTGCACTATTAGAGTCAAAATTCTGGTTTCAACTTGGGCTCTTTAAGTTACAAGGAGAGGCTTTTGTCACCCCTGCTGCTGCTGGAGTCCAGTTTCCCAACCTCATGGAAGCAGCACCCCTGGTAATTTGTAATTTGCACCCTGCCCTGATCCTACATGGAAAACTAAGACCTGTGTCTCTCCATGAATCCAACACTGTCTATAGTCTCCAGCACTGTATTCACGAGGGGCACATAACATGGGGGTCCCCTTGGACCAGCCCTTGCTTGCCCATCATTGACAAACTAGGAAGCGCCTAGTTGTTTTCCAACTGAATGAATTAACATAGTTACCGAAATGAGAAAGTTTAGCAAATCAAAGTAAACATCGCCTGTGCAGTTTTACAATTTCAAACAGCTGTATTTTCCATAGTAAAATTGTAGCAAAGACAGAATTAGTGACACTTCCCAGATAGTGAAATCCATAAGACCAGTTTCCCCCTTGTTGAGTATCATTGGTCTCTCCTGCGGTGGGTCCACACTTTCAAGGCAGAAACCAATTACCGGCTGAGTTGGTGGAACATATGAATATCTACCTTGTGTCAAACTCAATGCCTGGGAGAAACCTCTCGGATATAATTTCAGTTGCACTTCAGCACCATTTTTATATTCCCGTGAGGTTTGTCAGGGAAAACGCTCTTTATTTTGGGAGCGAGAGACCTGTGCCAGCCATAATTAGGAGACTAATTAGCAGAGAATTGGATTCAGCACAGTTTGACAACTGGTTCAGGTTCTGTTGCCCTTAATAAGCATCTTCCAGGCTGGTTCAGCGACTCGGAAAGATTGTAGAACAGTAATGGGCAACCTTTGGGACACCCAGAACAGCAGCCATAAGTCAAACACA
>CM044434.1:3351221-3366392 GCA_024363595.1 Xenopus borealis | reverse complement strand
TCAGCACAGTAAACCAATGACTACCCAAGGTTCCAGTACCAAATAAATCATCAATAATGGTCTTTGCCTAATTGATTGACGGTCTGGATGGGGCTTTAAGGGAATTGCTGACCATATTTGGGATTGGTCAGCATATATTCACCCAGTTATAGGGACCCAATAGAAATGGACATAGGAGAAGGTAGTGGTGACATCATGGCTCTGTTTGTGGCTGGACGATCTGATGACATCACTGGGCTCTTTATATTTGCTGGATTGATCATCACATGGGACTTGTCACCGGCTTCCCCTCCCCCACCCCAGGCAACACTGGAACAAGTTGCGTGCATGCAACTTAAAATAGCAAGAGATATTTATATGGCAGAGAACATATCAGATATACAGGATTGAACTTGGCACTGAATGTTTGAGAGTCTGATTTTACATAAATCTGCATATGTATCTCTGCTCAGATTCATTACCAGCGTGATATATTCTTATCTCTCCTCCTGAGGCAACGTCACACCACTCCAGGCTCAGACTCACAGGCTCTTCTCCCTCGCTCGCTGCTTCTCTGCTGCAGGAAAGCAAAATGCAATGAGCCTCCTTGTTAAGGCCCCAACTACTTGCTTTCCTGCCACCTACAGTAGGTGCGTGGAGGGGTGACAATTTTAAAATATGATATGGACTGGGCTACTTAGAACTGCTTTATCATTGGTGCTTGGTCATTAAAAAGCTCCCACAGCCAATGGGGGAATTATGTCATGGCATAACCCATGTTTTGTGAAGTCATTGCTCTTTCTTGGTCCCTTTGTATTTTATAGTATCTATTGCTCATACAATGAATGAGGATTAAATAATGTGTTGGGAGTTACTGCCTGTTCTGCTCTCATTTCCCTACAGAAATAGGGATAAGTTGGACTAGGTACCTAATATTTAGGATTTTCCATGGCTAAAGAGCAATGCCACTCATGAGCTTATGATGAAATGATCTGGGGATAGCAGACCCTACAGATATTTATAGCTGACCACTCACAGAATAATAGGCGAGTGTTGCATCTGCAAATGAACAGTCCATGGGAACAGTTGAACTTGGCACAAGAATTTGTTTTCAAGCTTTTGGCTGAGAAGTGCGTCACTGGGCAGCAACGCCAGTCCCGTGGGCATGGAGCTATTTGGGAGCAGTGAGCAGGAAAGTGCATTGACACTGACAGTTGGATCGCTCTGCTGGGCCTTTGAGAGATGACACTTGAGGGCCTGCTCGCTCTGCTCCACAATGCACATGCTGCCGGGAGGTGATATTGTACTCGGAGGAGAGAAGCAGCTCCTTATCTACCCATCATTCAATGGAGCAGAAGAGAGACAAGTGATACAAACCTGGCGGCACAGGCTCCAAACAGAACAAGGTTAAAAGAACACTTAGTGGCCTAGTTCACAGATTCATAGAGCATAAAGAACAGTATATCATATTAATCAGCAGCTCTCAGCTTCCTTTTATTTACAGTATCAGCCCTGCAGAACAAGGAACCTTATTCTCTGTATATTTGTATTTATACCTGGGGTAGGTGCTGCCAAATGGAGGTTTGATGCCCAATCAAAATCAGGATTATAGTCTGACTATAACTACAGTTATTATGTTGGAGCACATTTCTATGTTCTCCTTAATCCCAACCTCCACCCCTGTACTCCCTGTGAATTCAGCAGCTGTTGTTCCCGTCCCCTGGGCCATGTCATGGAGCAGACAAGGTGTGCAGAGACGTTCAGAAGTGACACTTGCTGTATGACAGTTCCTTACATCTCCTGGGGGTGCCTGTTTAGTATTCAGGTGGCATGCACTTGTGTTTGTGGCCTGAATACCCCCGCAGTTTGATCTTGACTTCACACGTTCTCACCGAGGCACAGTTGCTTCTCATTGTCATGTCGACGTGTGAAAACTCTTGCTGATCACACCCACAGCAAGAAAATTGTTATCTGGCAACAGATTAAAAACACCGGGAATGCCTTTTGTTTGTGGGTACATGGCAGTTTATATAACAACACAGGGACAGTACTGGAGTCACTACAGAATACAGTGTTCTGTAGCTACAAAATGTCTAGGATAGATTCATCTTCACCTCCAAGTCTCACTTTCATTAACCAATGTGTTTCAAGCCCCCTTTTGAGGCCCAACTTTTGGAGATATAGTAGTTCAAAGCAAGGTTGGAAACATATAAAAACACCAGTGTGTCATCCACTCATCCATAGTTCCAAGAATATCTAGGATGTGCAGCCCCAATTTTGCTGTAATGAACCCCTAAGATGGACTTCCAGGAGTATCTATGAGAGCAAATAATCATTCTCCCCAAATCTGCCGCTAACTGGTCTTCAGCCTACCACCCTCAAACAATAAGCTCCCTACTTTGGGGATCACTGACCTGAAGCATTTATTCTAAATCACTGTTTCTGTGCATTTTTAGGTGGGGTCACTATAATGTTTGGAGGTTGCCTAAGTGAAGGAAGGTTTTGAATGACTGATGTGGGTCTAAGTGTTACTGTATCATGGTATCTCTAAAGCTGTAGTTTCAAAGACACCTTGGAGGACCAACCTTCATTCAGCTCATGACAAAGTCAAGAGACATTGCTATTTAAACCATTCAAGCACAAATCCAAAATATATAGAGGCACAGGTGGTCAACCCCTAGTCTCATTCTCAGTGACCTTCTAGATGGGCTTGAGGTATTTCTAGAAAATCAAATAGGCATCATCCCCAAATGTCACTCTAAAAGGACATTAGGCATTTGCATAGTTTGGAAATCATTGCCCTAGGTGGAGGCCATCTTATAAATACGTAAAGCCACAGAACAAGTAAGAAGTTTCTTCTGGACTGGGCTTTCAGGCTTTGTGGAACATTTTGGCTCATATAGAAAAGTAAACCCTGGCCTAGTTGTATTCTTTTATAAAGAACTAGGTGTGTCCTTCTCATCAACAAAGGGTTCTGGAAGTTGACCATGAGCCTGTTCCATTCCAAGGTTTTTATTCAGCGTCCTTTGAATAAATGAGAAGTCAGGAAGAATTTATTGGGGCACAAGGCTGGATGTGCATCTTCTCAGACTTAACTACTCTTCCGTTGTTAAAACCATGGCATTTAGTTGAGCAGTGGAATTTGTAGCACTTTAAAAGATGCAGGTAGGACATTCCCACCTTCTATTAAGCCCCAGGGTTCACTCTGAGCAGGGTCCATTTCACCTCTAATTGTAGCCCTGCAAAGCAGTCAGCAGCTTCTCGACAAATCAAAAATCAACGATTAATATTTTATTCATCAAATTTCTATTTCCCCCTCTCATACTTGTCTTTTCACGCTCGTGTGTATGTGGAGGGAGCTCCTTTCTGGCGTGCAAATGTTGCCATTGTTTCTCGATCCTTCGGCAACACCAATCCTCCGGACTTAAATTAAGTCTCATTTGCCAGATCGGTAGTTTTATTAATACATTTGTTCATTCTTTCTCTTTAATGCCTTACTGGCTGATGGCTCATACATCGCCACTTTGTTCATTGCTGTTTAACTGGAAAAAATTGCCAACTATTGTACTACACACCACTGGCTCGGGGGCTGATGGCATGAGGGTTTAAGATTTATAATTGTGATGTTTTCATCACTAGGGGGCTTTCCAAAAATGTCCTTGAGGAAGGGGAACTGCTTGGCCGATCAGTGCACTTCATGGGGAGCAGCCATGGGGTGCAATGCCTTTATAAGTAGAATAAAATTCATCTGAACTAGTAGACATCTTTCACCCAAGGGTGACCAAATTTCAGTCCAGAGATAAGCTCAATTCCTCCCTTCTGCCCCCCAAGCACGTGTTACAAGAACCACAAAATATATTTTTTCTATAGAATAAGAAGGTCCTTCAAGGTGTAACAACCTAGCCAGGTGTATTTGCCTTTAAATACACAGCAGTGATAAGAGTGCATTTATAAAAGGCAACAATAAAAAAGTCCTTGCACAATGCATAACAACAGACACTCTGCCAAGTCCTTGGATCTTTCCCAAAATAGCCCAGGAACATTGTGCAAAGGAAAATCTAATCAACACAGGGAGAAAGATTCTTATGCTGTTTCCTTTTTTAAAAGGATACTGTCATAGGAATTTTTTTTTTATAAAAAAAAAACACATCAGTTAATAGACTTCTGCACTGAAATCTGTTTCTCAAAATAGTAAATATATTTTTTTATATTTCATTTTGAAATCTGACATGGGGCCAGACATATTGTCAGTTTCCCAGCTGCCCCCAGTCACGTCACTCTAATAAACTTCAGTCACTCTTTACTGCTGTACTGCATGTTGGAGTGATATCACCCCCAGCAGCCTAACAACAGAACAATGGGAAGATAACCAGATAACAGTTACCTAACACAAGATAACAGCTGCCTGGTAGATCTAAGAACAACACTCAATAGTAAAATCCTGGTCCCACTGAGACACATTCAGTTACATTGAGTAGGAGAAACAACAGCCTGCCAGAAAGCAGTTCCCTCCTAAAGTGCTGGCTCTTTCTGAAACCACATGATCAGGCAAAATGACCTGAGATGCACCTACACACCAATATTACAACTAAAACGGTTTAGGAATGAAATTTTATATCATGACAGAATCCCTTTAAGGTTTTTCCTTCCACAAAGATTCCATCATCCCAACTAACCAATCAAATGTGTGGTTTGAACATTATAACTGTGCTGCATAGAACAGAGCTCATTTCTGATTGGCTGGATTCCTTATTAAAATCCTTTGAAATGATGAAGTTATACAAAGCCGGGGGAGAAATACAGAGCAAATTGGGAGCTCCAGAAATAACTGTGTTGTGTGTGAGCACCAGCGAATATGTCAGCAGATTTAATCTTCATCCCCATCTCGCTGTGAAATGCAAATGTCCCCTAATAAGAGCCCATCTGTTCAATGTAGCATATTAGATGGCACAGTGTTTCCTTAAAGGCCAGCAGCTGTTTTCCATGGCCGCCGGCTATTAGAGCAGCGTGTTATGTGACAGAAGGATGGACATATCCAAAAGTTTCCTCTGGAGCCATGAACTGTCATTAAAGTACAAATTACATTGGGCCCTCTCCACCGCTGAGCCTCAGCGCTTCACAACATAAACTTGTCTCAAAACAGAAGCAGTAATTATCTTGCATTTAAATTTTATTTATCACTTACCCGTATCTTGGATACCAGGTACCAAATATAGCCAGTATCTTTCTCACGCTGTCACTGTGTTTTACTGGATCGGATCCTGATGGTTTCATCTTTAGTAGGGTCTACGTACAAGTATATCCCCTGTCCTTCACATATAGTTCCTCCTCACAGGTATAGTAGGGAGAGATGGTGCCTATAGTAACAGTGGATAATAGTCTCTGGGAGTGTGACTGTGGGATAGCAGGTATAGTAGGGAGAGATGTGTCTATAGTAACAGTGGATAATAGTCTCTGGGAAGGGAGTGTGACTGTGGGATAGCAGGTATAGTAGGGAGAGATGGTGCCTATAGTAACAGTGGATAATAGTCTCTGGGAAGGGAGTGTGACTGTGGGATAGCAGGTATAGTAGGGAGAGATGGTGCCTATAGTAACAGTGGGATATTAGTCTCTGGGAAGGGAGTGTGACTGTGGGATAGCAGGTATAGTATGAATATAATGCTACATAGTACAATAAAAAATAAACTAAATACTGTATACTAACAAAACAACTAAAGTAACAGTATTGTGTTTCCTATTAATGACAACATTCATTGACTTGCTAAATTTGTCTCCTTGTTACCTTCTCTCTTCTTCTGTAAAATGTCAGAATTAAGAATGTAATGCCGTGCCCTGTGGTCTGTGGGCAAGTAATCACACTGCTGGTATTGTCTGGCATAATCCCACTAAGCCGGGAAATCATAGAGTGATTGTAATTATCCTCAATGACAATCACAGGGCTCTGTAATAATTAAATGGCAGGGAATCATTATCAAGAGATGAATTTTATGTTAGTATAAAGCTGATATTGGGTGGGTGAAATTCTCTCCCTCCATATATGCAGTACATTTATTTTTCTTAGAATTAGACTTTAAGGTTAAAACTGCCTGTAGGCTAAAGAAAGGGACACGGGAACTCTAGCATTGGATACTCTGTTTGGCTCATTAGCTACCTTGCATATATTAAGGAGGACCACTGAGAAATAAAACCCCTAAAATATTTCAGATATATATACATTTTGGAAGGCACAATAGGTTATTTTACAAATTCCTGACTATCTTGGATAGTCCTATGATCTCTGGTACATTCATCCCTCTTTAGATTCCAGTAAATCAGTGCCCTCCACTTAAAGGCATGCCTTCATTCCAAATTCTTCTTATGGACTCCTTAGTCCACCCCACCTCCCAAAAACTGTATTAGTCCTGCCTTCCACGTCCTGGATCAAGTTAATTGGCTTAGTGGGAAAACCCAAGCTAAAGCTGACCACACATGGTCATGTCCAGAGTTCTCAATGTCAGGTAATACATGAGACATGGGAAACTATGGTCCTTTGGCAGATTGCAAGACATCAAAAGCCTTTAATTAACTAATCACCTACATGCAGTTAGAAGAACGAGCCACATATGGCAGATGCATGGTCAAAATTGTCCTGTTTGGGCAGCATTACTTGACCATGGACATCTATCTATCTATCATCTATCTATCAAGAACCCTATTTATTCAACCATACTAAGAATCAGAAGAGAAGAACCTACTTGCAGTAGGTTCTTTCTCTATCATCTATCTATCTATCTATCTATCTATCTATCTATCAATCATCTATCTAGGAACCCCCAACCCTTGGTCCATTTCCATGTTCTAGGACAGTGATCCCCAACCAGTAACTGGTGAGCAACATGTTGCTCTCCAACCCCCTGTATGTTGCTCTCAGTGTCCTCAAAGCAGGTGCTTATTTTTGAATCCCAGGCTTGGAAACAAGTTTTAATTGCATAAAAATGAAGTATAGTGCTAAGTAGAGCTTCCTGTAGATTGCCAGTCCAAATAGGTCCTACCAAATAACCAATTACAGTCCTTATTTGTCACCTCAAGAGATTTTGTCATGCTTGTGTTGCTCCCCAACTCTTTTTATGTTTGAATGTGGCTCACAAGTAAAAAAGTTTATGGGGCCCTGTTCTAAGAGATACAGTAGGTAAAGTGTAACACCTCCTGCTCTTTAAACAACCTTCAAGTTAATAACTTAACATCTCTGTATTGTGTTGCTGTGTTTTTTACCCAATGAAGAAAAACAAGAGAAGGGGAAAACAGTCATTGTGTTATTTGTACCAGGCCATTTGATTTGTGTTAAAGAAACTTGACACTTTGTGCCCCCTGGGATAAGATCATTCATTTCTCTCCCTGCCTGGATCAACCCTTCTTCTTAATGTGACCAATCAAGCTGATCCTTAGCCGACAGGGAAAGACCGAGATTGTAAGTTGAACTTCTGCCTGTGAGATGTTCATCCTTGGCTTATCAGACAATAACAGTGGATGGAAAGTGGGGCTGATTAGCTGTGACTCAGAATAGGAGCTCAGGAGAGAAAATGTATGTGGTCATCTGTGAGTCCATCATCTGGAAGAATTAACGAAAGTGAGAGATTATCATGAGAATGGAAATGCACTTAACCATGTGCTGCCTTATGTTTATTTGTGGTGGCAGGTTCCCAGCAAGACATGAGATCCAGTAGCATACTGTAGCTGAGATTTTGCTTTCATTCTCCTCTTTTCTTTTAATCCTCCCATGTATGCTCGATCATCTCTCATTTTCCATTATTAACTTCTCTTTTTCTCCTCTCCTTTGTGTTTTCTTCTTCAAACTATTTTGACCATGTATTACTCTTCTTTAGTCTACTGCTTTGCCCCTTAATTCTATTTTCATCTCTCTTCACCTTTCTTATGTTAGTAAAGATTTCAATAGCATCTCTCCAATAGCTCTCCAATCTCTCCAATAGCATCAGCTTAGTTTATAAAAACTTGGTGAAAACACCAAAACTATCAATTTATTGATATTTATGGGCTAGGGAAGCAGAATTGGTGGATGGATTACTGCTTTGAGATTCGTTTCCCCAGAACTCCACAGTTCGTGCTAACTTCACCCATAAAATGTAGAAACCCAGCACTTCTTGTGACACAACCAGGTGCCTTCATTCCATACAGCACTTTTAACCCTAAAGAAGATGCAACTATGGGTCATACCACTGAAGGTTAGTTTGGGAAGAGTTGAGATGAATGTTTACTGACGTGAAGGACTTTTGAGTGTATCTAGGAGAGTAAATAAGTATTTTCTCAAAATCCTCCCCAAACTTACCTTATTAGCTTTCAAGCATTTAGATATTTTTGGAACTGTTTCAGCTGACAAACCAATGTTGTTCTATATCTGTAATCTATAAGAGCTGAAGGGGCCTAACTAGAATGGACCTGTAAATGGGGCCTCAAAAGAATGAGCCCTGATAATCCCTGCCTGAGTGATTTTATTAACTGTATGTCACATAGAAAGCAACAAATGCATCTTTTTTCCAGAGATAACAGCAAAACAGATGATGGTAAAGTTGTTTCTCTTTGAGACCCAGTTTTGCATGTAGGGCAGTTTGATAGATAGACCCTAATGCATCTCAAGATAAATGATGTGCTTAGTTACGCATTCAAAAAACAGTCCAAAGCAGGAATGTGCTCCACATAATAATATCCTTCTTTACCGTGTGCATCAACAGATTGTAAATGGCTGCACTACTTTGATATTTCCTTAATCTTTCTGTACCTTTTATGTCCAGAGGCTGAGGACACTGAGAACAGGAGCAGAGACATCTGTAGATTAATAGGTGTTTCTGTCCATGGAGGACAAACATCTGAAGCTACAATGGAGGCATTTCATCTGTCTCTTTTAAATTTTATTAGGCCACCTGGAGTAATCCGTTTAGGTTGTCCATGTTTAACCACCAACTTTGGAAAGGTAGGGGTGGAAGTATCCTGTAACTGTTGGGAACATCCTTGAGGAAGGGCTATTAGCAATGGTTTGACGGTAATGGTAGATTTAACCCAGGTTCCAAGTTTTAAAAAATTCTTATATTACACCATATTATGAGATCATTTGAATTGGGAAAAAACAAGAATTGGGAAAAACTGCACTTGGGCTCTTTCAGCAAACCATTTGCAGGCTTTTGGAAGTGGTTGCTAAAGTGCTCTACAAAGGGGCTGTAGAATACAAATTGATGAGTTGAAAGATGTCTTAAACAATGGGTGGCATTAAATGACCGGTGACTTCTTTTTTGAATTTGCCAAATAGATATGTTTTTAATCATCCCCAAAGGAAATAATGCCTTTTCTCAAGTACCTTCAATGATATTTTGGTTGCACCTTGAATAAGGCAAAGTGGAAAATGATCACAGTCAGAGTTGTGTGTGAAAAACTTTTTGACCTTGGGTTTGATCCCAACCAGGCCATTAGCAAAGTCAAAGGCATATATAAAGTCCACCATGTCTCCATAAGCTCTAGATCTCCCCACAGTCACAGTCTACAACATAGTGGTTGATTAATTGTCATCTCAACAAACTGACCCCAGTTTATATGTTGGGACTGGTCACAAGCTTGGTGGCACAGGAACTTTTTCTGCTGTGAAAATGTTTGATAGAAATAAAATATGAAAATTACTTCTTTATTTAAATACTAAAGTCAGAAATATACTAGCCAATATTCTGTCCAAATGGCCCAGGGGACAAAAGGATGTCATACAAGTGGCCACACACCTGCCGATGTTTGGGCTAAAGTCCTGAATGATCAGATCTTCACCAAGTCAAGAGGAACTGCATCTCAATAAAATAGAAGATTGAACCATAAAGAAACTGAAGAAGAACTAATATTTTTCAATGTTGGTGTTCGCGAGAACTTTTAAAAATACCCAGGGAAGAAAGGAAGACTTGACCTTCTACTATGAAGCTTGACCTTCCACTAGAAGCAGAAATGTTCAGATCAAAGATGACTTATTCTTGAAATATAATAAGAAGGTTCACTGGAAAAGACAATTATGTTTGAATAAGTTTAGGGGAAACAGCAAGATTTCTGTGAATCATAATAAAGGGGTGGTTGACCTTTAAGTTAATGTTTAGTATGCTATAGAATGGCCAATTCTTTGCCATTTAAACAGATTATTAGTAAGGCTACAAGTTTACAGTTATTGCTACTTGTATTACTCATCTTTCTATTCAGGCCTCTCCCATTCATAATCCAGTCTCTTATCTAAATCATGGTTGCTAGGGTAACTTGGACCTTAGAAACCAGATGGCTGAAATTTCAAACTGGAAAGGTGCTGAATAAAAACTCAAAAACCACAAATAATGAAACCCCTTGATAAATACATTATGTCCATCTCTTTATTGATCACATTCCTTTTTAGCATCTCATTGGCTGCTGGAAGTGGGGAGTGTGAGCAGCTTGAATGATAGGAAGTGTGCCTGAAAAGCTTGATGGATAGGCTTTACTCTGTGAATATAGGGTTAGCCTTCAAAGTTGGGTTATAAGGGATAATATGACATAAATAAGAGCAAAGCAAATGGATGTTTTGTCTGCCAGCTAACATCCCTGTCCTAGTTCATTTAAAAGAAAAGAGGTCTGACCAGAGAGACAATGGAATAAATATGCCCTCTCAGTAATGCACATGACACTTTTGTTACATTGGGGGGGTTCCTCTCTCTGTCTCTGGCCAAGCGGGGAGGATGCACAATTCTGATAGGCAGATGGGAAAATAATCCAAGAGAAATCAAACGTGAAGCCATTGGCAGAAATCACCATACAGAAAGGTTCTTTTGTTTTGGGGTGTTGATGCAGTTAGAATAATTTTGGGTGCTGCATTCAGCTCTGTTGCCATGGAGAGCGGAAAAAGCATTTTCTTAAGGAGAATATTGTAAAAGCAAAGAAAGACACTTTTCACTGTATCTGTTACATAAAAAAGGTTCTTTAACCTTTTAAGTGCCATGTGCTGTTGACTTTACGGTGCTGGCTGAAAAGGCTGAAAGGTATGACCATGCCCATGCTGGGGGTTCTACAAATTCAGGTTCCCTTTTGATTGCTGGTGTGTAACATGCAGTGCCAGACTGGGCCACTGGGATACCAGAAAAACTCCCAGTGGGCTTAAGTGTCAGTGGGTCCTCCTGTTGACCCAACCAGTTGACCATAAATATCTGTATATCTGTGGTTACTCGTTCCAAATGTATCTCTCGTCTTACCTTGCGTCTGGGTCACCTTTGTGATTACGGTTGACTTTCCCTATTGCCATTCTGTCTGGGCAGGGTCTGTCTGTGGTTCCTCATTCTGTACGAACCAATCACCTTCCCTTCTGTCTGTTATGGGTTCATATGTATTTCTTTATTCTCTATGTACCTCTAACCTTCCCCTCTGTCTGGACAAGGTCCACCTGTGGTTCCTCATTCTCTATGTACCACTTGTCTTTCCCTCTGCCTGGGCAGGGTACATCTGTGGTTTCTCATTCTGTATGTGTCCCTCTCTTTCTCCTCTGTCTATTCTGAGTTCATATACGTATTTCTTTATAGTCTGTGTACCCCTTACCTTCCCCTCTGTCTGGACAGGGTCCATCTATGGATCTTCATTCTCTATGTACCACTTGCCTTTCCCTCTGTCTGGGCAGGGTCCATCTGTAGTTGTTTATTTTATGTGTATGTTCTTTTTTTTTCATTTCTAAATACCCCAGCTTTGCTTATATCTGCATGGATTGGATTTTCAAGTCAACTTGGAGACCAAGGGATCTGACTTGTTAATTAACTGTGTTATCATTGCTGCTCAGCTTAAATCTCTTTAGCACCTACATAACACAAAATCCCAGCAGCCACCCCTTCATTTGACCTTTCTGAGTCACCCCAAGCAAGAAGCAGGCGGCATCTTCCATGTTATACTTGAGTTCCACTGTAAACCCAGGCAGCAATAACCGATGCCAGGGAGTGAAAAGCAACAAAATGAGAGAGAAAATCTGTAGGGTCAGGGAAACATAGGACGGGGAAGAGAAAAAAAGAATTGCAACAATCATTGCATGAGTAACCGAGAGAGATTTCTCTGAAGGATGAGACAGAGATGGATTTGGGACACAGGATATATTTGTCACATAGAGGTATTTGATGTTTGGGATGAGTCCTAAAATATCCCTGCAGACACATATACACAGAGCTTGGTGGGGAGATAATAATGGGAAGATGTCATGTACTCGATATTTCATCTCTTGGAGGAACAGAGAATTCAATTTACCTTGTCACCCACACTGAAATTTAGCTCACATCAAGGTTCAATCCGGAAGAAAAAAAAAACAATGCTTCTATAAAATAGTGAGTGTAGAAGCCAAGGTTCTCCCAGCCTGAGAGGAGCAGCGAGGATGGAGTCTACAAAGGGAATGTACCCAACTAATCCATCAATAACATCAGCTCCTAAATTCAGAGCAAAGTAAATACAAACCAAGTGTGGTGCCCATGTTGTACCCATAGCAGATACCACAGAGTCTGAAATCCAATACGTTTTTAAAGTTGTGTTCAACTTAAATGAAATTAACTGCTATAAGAGCAATAAAAAGAATCTCATTCTTCAGAACCCATTTATTCTGCTGCTGTTTGTACTCCAAACTCAGTCAAAACTATCGGAAAGTGGAGAAATTCCAGTTCTAATTAAAATTTTCATGGGCAACTTTTTGCTCAGCTTTGATAGAACATTTTCAGATTTTTTAGCACAGTCAGGAAGACTTTGTCAGTTCCATCGGCTCCTCGTGGGTGTGACCAAACTTAGCAACCAATAGGAAAAGGGAAGTACTTAATATAGCTCAGATCCACTAAGACAAAGGGTGGAAAGGCAATGTTTCTAAATAATTTCAATGTTGCCGGCTCTAATCATACTTAATATTCCTTCTCATTCTCTGCCCTCTGCAGGAAGCCAAATAAACAGGAATAATTAATGTTAAAAAGTAACGAGAAGATGCGATTCATTTCATACTTGTTGAAGCAGCAGTATAGCTTCGTTAGCATATTTGCAAGGTTAATGTAGTATACATAACAAGATAAATACAAGTGTTTGTGCTAAGTCAGGCTACAGAGACGCGCCGGATGCGCGGTTACTAAATCTCGCAGTGCTCAAATCAGTCGAAAGATTTCACAAATGAATGAAGATGAGATCTGATTTAAAATGAGCACAACTAGATTCTTCTGGTCCAGAAGGGAATATTTATGGGTGTTAAGCCTTGCATCGCTTTGAATATACGATTTCTGTGTAAAGGGTAAGTTATGCCTAATTGCAAATTGCTGGTACGTGAAATAAAAGTAAGCAGTCACCGATTGGGGTGCAAGCACTTTCATGACAAGGCTGCGCATCGGGCATATTAAGTGGATATGTTATTTTTCTTGAGCTGCTTGTTGGGGATATTTTATCTGCAGATATCTTGGCCTGTGACTTCCTAATACGTTTAGATGGAAAAGACCAATTGGTGACTAGTGATGGGCGAATCTATCCCGTTTCGCAGAAAAATTTGCGAATTTCCAGTGAAATTTGGGAATTGGCGAAAATTTTCGAAATGAGTTGCTTCATGAGGTGCTTCTCATTTTTTTTTTTTGACGCCAGCGAATTTTCAGCAGGCGAATTTTCGCTGGCTAATTTATTCGCCAGTGGTGAATCGCGGGAATTCGCGGCGAATTCGCGTCTGGTGAATAAATTCGCCCATCAATGTTGGTGACACAGGCCCAGAATGTATGTATTTATTAGGAGCACGTGAAGGTGGAAGCACTACCTAATATTGTTTCATGGGGGCCATGTTTGTGTCAATGTCGGAACCAACTACTTGCCGCTATCCATATTCATGAGCCAACTTCTCATGTATTTCTTTGCTGAAAGATTAAGAAGGTGGAAGTACTACCTTATAATTTTTAATGGGGCCATGTCTGTGCCTATTGCAGAAGCTAGTACTTGCCGTTGCCATGTTTTTGCCCATTTCTTTGCCTAGTACTTGCCATTATCCATATACACAAGCCACCTTCCAATGCATTTATTTGCTGGGAGATTGGGAAGGTGGAAGCATTACCTTATAGTGTTTAAATTGCTGTGACTAGTACTTGCCACCTTCTTCTCTTGTAACATTATTATTTGTTTCATTATTTGGCTGCACACACGTTGGGTCAAATCAGGGGAATATATTTTAATATAACACTATTATAACAGCCCCACCCTGGGCAAGACAAAATATTGGGATGGAGGCTCAGTCTGGAGATCATTTTGGCAATGAGTAGATCTTGTCCCCAGATTGAGGAGAGAACAGAGTGATTATTTGGGCAGTAAACTAACAGTTTCTGTGCACCTTCCACTCCAACTTCATCCTGATTTATAGCTCCACTTGGCTGCTTTTAGTGTATGTTATTAAAGCTTCGGAGAAAGCAATCGCTCCCTCAGAAGTCAAGGAGAGGAAAGTATGAGATGCACAAGGGCTTGTTGCTAATCATTACCTCCAAGTAGCCTAGGGCAACCAATGAGAGAGAGATGCCTGCATGATTGCATCCTCCACCACCGTCCAACTACAGCTCTCACATCCTTTTCCTAAAATGACTTCTGCTTCTGTTTAACAAGAATAAATCTGCCCTGAGATACTGCAAATGGGACATATTATACAGAATACTCAGGACCTGGGGTTTTTGGACAAGGGATCTTTTCGTAATCTGGATCTTCATACCTTAAGTCTACTAGAAAATCATATAAACATGAAATAAACCCAATAGGCTGGTTTTGCTTCCAATAAGGATTAATTATATCTTAGTTGGGATCAAGTAAAAGCTGCTGTTTTATTATTATTATAGAGAAATGGGAATCGTTTTACGACTTTAGGTTATTTGGATAACATGGGGTCTATGGGAGATGGCCTTTCCTAACCCTGAGCTTTCTGGATAACGGATGACATACATGAATATTATTATTATTAGTCATTGAAATGCAGGGTCTGATATTTCCTTTAACCTATTAACAGTCATGTAATTACCTTGATTATGAATGTCCTTGGCGTAGCATGGGATGCGTTATCCAGAAACCCATTTCCCAGAAAGCACAAAATTCTAGGAAGACCATCTCACTTCATTTTAATCAAATAATACAAAATCTGTTCAATGATTTTTCTTCTCTGTAATCATAAAACAAGACAGGTATGGGATCCGT
>CM044434.1:3302365-3315544 GCA_024363595.1 Xenopus borealis | reverse complement strand
TAAGAGGCACAAGTGACATCACTAAGGAACATTGTACAGGTAATTAATGGCTCTTCAGATCATTTTCGGTTCAGGTAAAACCATATAGTATGTTGGCTTATGATTCTTCAGCCTCTAAATCTTCTCTTATCCATTGTTTTTTGTCTCAGTAGGACCCGGGACGCCGCTAGATAATGCTACAAGCCTGGCTGCATCTCTTTGGCTAATGGCAAACGTCCTCTTCTGCCTATTCTGCACATGTTAATATAATAAATATATACAAGAAAATAAAAAAGAAAACACAAAAAAAGTAATATGGGAGAGAGAGAAGGAGAGAGAGAGAGACCAAACTGTTTTTTCAATAAAGTGTCACGAAATGTGGAAGATAAAAAAAATTTAAATATGAGAAGAAATTGTTTCATTCAACGAGGAATCAGCTCAAGGAGCGAGAAGAAAGGACTGAATTCTGATTGAAGAAACACAAAATGCTGAGAACATTGAAAAGCTGTAAAAAAATCTATTTTTTTTTTCCTTGTCTATTTTTTTCCACCCTCTCGGTTCTTTTCATGTAATAGTCTAACGTTGTCGTTCCAAGACTCTCTCTCGCTCGTTCCCAATGGACTCAATGCTAACCCTGGTTTCTGGTGTCCCTTTGCCCAGTGGTGTAGGAGAAGAGTCAGTAGACCACCCATTTGCTAGCTATGGTAAACTGGGGGCATTTCCTCGTCAACGGGTAAAGTAAGTGTCAAAATTGGAGGACGTCCTATCAACCATAGCACATTTCCCCCCCTTGATTCTAACAAATTGGGCAAATTTTTGTAGAAATTAGGACTTTTGTTAACTGAAAACCATTCTTCAGATAACGTTGGGCTGATATCACATCTGTGACTAACGTTCTTTCAGTTGGCTTTCCACCATGTGACACCTACTTTTGCTCTTGTGTCTAGAAGTTATTTTCTACCTTAAACCCTTTGCCCCCTCCCCCACCACCTTTACAGCACATGGCCTTCAGATTGTATGAGGTCTTATGATGTCACAATGGGTTTCACACCACTTAACATGCTTGTTATATGTATTTTAGAGGGGGGGAAAAGCAATTTGCTATGTATCATAAATAAAAACAAAAATAACACCAGCACACCTAGGGTAAAGCGAGGGGCAAAGGGATCAAAAGGTTTCTGGGCTCAAACTTTTACAGGGATTGCTTTCTTTGCCTGCTTTTGTGTGCGTGTGAGTGTATGCACAGCTTTCCATAGGGATTAACACATATCACAACCAACAGGGTTTTGTTCATGCTGCAACCAATTTTGCATGAAACAGTGGCAAACACTGTAATAGGCACTAAGTGACCAATCACAGAAATAGCCATAAGGAACATGGTCACAAGATTTCCATTGAATCACTTCAATCAAAGTCCTCAGTGGGCAAACCATCATTACTTACTTGCAAGTTGGCCTAATGCATCCAATTTTCCATTTCAAATCCAACCAGATGATGGTCTTCTAGAAGAATCCTAGTTGGGATGATCACTACAGAGGTTTTCTAAACTCAACCTCCGCAAGCCATGGTTTTAGGATATCCCTACAGGAACACTGATGGATCACGCTAAAACTCAGATTGAGATACCTACAGTATCAATCCACCCATGGCCTTGTATGAATCTCCTTGATGCATAGTTTGAGTATGTGGAAACCACTGATTTAGGGTATAAGATACAAGTATATAGAGTGGATAAGGTATTATGTCTTATTGTGGTGTTTATTATACAATGGTTACTGCATAGGCCTTCACTTCTTCTTAACATTGTTCCTCTAACTGTACTATGTTATCATGAATTCAAAGAGGAGGTGTGCATGGCTGTTTTGTTCTGAGTATGTGTCAAACAAAATAGAGTTATTATTGGTTTGGAAGGTCCCAGGACTTAAGACCTGACACAACTGAACCTTCTCTCGAAGGAAACAACCGTATCAGCAGGATTTCAACCTCAGTTGACTTTCTTTTCTATGGTCTATGATAAGGTACCACTTTTTGTGATTAGGTAATAGCCCTCCATTAAAACAGCTATTTATGCATATTATAAATAATCTCAAGAACTAAATTTGTGCTATACCTCTAAAGTCGACTCTTCTCCTTTCTTGTTTATCTCCTGAAGCAGGAATCAGTATACTGTATATCTCAAGAGTCTCTGGTGTCCCTCATGGATCTTGGGGAATCACCAACTAAAGACACCACCCTAGAAAGCATTCTCCTGTATACCACTCATATGCTCTGCAGTGCATGATCCAAATGCTTATAGATGCAACCAACATTATTCCAAAAGAAGATCATGCTATTGTAATCCATGTAGTTCTGCCTGCAGAGATAATGTATTGGGAATGGGATAGCTTAAGATATACCTTGGCATAACATTGACTACACAACGTGTTTATTTTCCTTTTTTTTTTGTAGTGTTTGAAATTTGAATAGTTCCAGTTATCATAATACATTAAATTCATGTTTGTCTATCAGTCTTCCCCTACTCTGTAGGTTCCACATATATCATTCATAACATGTTGACCTGATGTTGCTATCAACATGATCAACCACAATCATCATAAAGTCTGAGATATGAGAAAGTGGTTGAGGTGGCCAAATACCAATTGGATTTTCAAATCTTCATATATTCATTACATATATGTAGCCCAATCTGCCACCAGATTTGTCAATGATCTTATACAGTCCAAGCATCGGTGGTGGAAAAGTCTATAAGTATGGCCTAGTATGCCACAAGGGTCCAAAAAATGTAAACTTTTCATGAGTCCTTTGGGAAAGGTAGGGGGTTTTCATGATGGCCAAGACAATGATGCCATTGAGTCAAATAACCAGATTTCTTCCATCTGTCAACTGATTTTGTTCCTCCAAAACAATTACAGTGGAAGCCCAAGTGGAAGTGGACCAATCATTTCCTCAGCTAGAAGCTATTTTTGTACAGGGAACAGCCAAAATCACAGTATGCCTATCTGTATATGATTTTCTTTTGGGGTGGTGCTTTAGCACCTCTTTCCATATGCACAAAAAGAAAAACTGTTAGTGTGTATTTTCATAAATGCAGAAACCAAGACAGTTATGAGTTGTTTCATGGGGACACATCATCTTCACCCTTTGTGGGCATTACAAAAACAATCTGTTACCGGGTAGATTTTTGTATTTTGTATAAAACCAAGCAAGTTAATGGGCAATTCAAGAAAACAGAAACCTGTTGGAAGAATGTCTTGGACAGGAGCATATTCTGACCACTACAGTAGCACAAAGTAGTAAGTGATGGATGGAAAACCCAACTAAACTACAGTCTCAGGATCACAAAACAGTTGCTGGCTCTTTTGGAAGTAGAAAATCTATAGAGAGGCTGAATACACTTGTTATGAAATGAGAATACAAGACTTCAGTTATTCTATACAGAGAGCTTTGATATAGATATATATGTACTTATGTTATACTCATGAAAAGGCATTGGTCACAATGACACCAATAGGGGGGCTCAAAATTACATCCTTAATAGCCCCACCTTCACCATATGTGGTCCACATAGGGTGGTAAGGGACCTATAAGTGCACTTTGGGAAATGAGAAAACCATGGGACTGTACTGGACCCCACAGCAGCTCCCCCCTCAATATTGCTATAGTCTCTTTATATTTTCTGTATCACTGTGAGTGGTGAGCTCTCTATGGAATTGTAAGATGTGGTCTGTATAGAGATTGATATGACAAAAAAAACATCACTGCCATGTGTCAGATAAAGCTGTAGATTATCTAGCCCCTCTGCCATGGTGTCATTTGAATGCAACCCAACTGTAATCAGACCATCTCTATTCAGTAGAAGCCCTCTATTCTTTTGTAATATTTGTCGGAATTATCTTCTAAATACTTCAAGGGTATTGTCTCCCAGTGAAGGCAAATGTAGGTACTCCATGGGAACCTTACTGATGACTGTGATGTCTGTTGGTTAAACTTCATTATTTACCCTATACCAGGGGGTAGGAACTGTATAAAATGGTACGTGATGTGCAACAGAATCATCCCTGATGATGCATATAGAAGAGACCCATTTCACGCAGATACCCAGCTGCCATAAATCAGTGAATGTTCTAATGTAAGCTGAAGGTACACTGGTTCCCAAAATGTGTGGGTTGCCACACTAGGGTGTCCTGGAACAAATGCTTAGTCTGAACACAATTTTAGCTGAAATTGGGGTGAAAGCTTATTTGCTCTCTAAAATAACCCTAAATGCACAACTTGACGATCAGTAAGGGTGAGATTTAGGATTAACCGATACTTGCTGTCCTAAATATTCTTAGAAATATGGCTGAATGTAACCTTGTTATGAACAAAGTGGGTCTAAGAGGGGGTCTAATGTTCTAATCGGAGACAGGTTTGTCTACCCCTATGAACATTTTGATGCTCTAATCAGATAAAAGTTGATTGCTTTATATGAAAAAGCTAAAGCTCTGATTAGCTAGAGATTGGCTCTTGTCAAATGAACTCTCTAATGCAGCAGTCGGAACAACAAACTAGAAGATAAATAGGGGCAGATTTACTAAATTCACATTAATTCACATGAAGGATTTGAATATTCGATCGAATTTTCAAAAAGATTCGAATTTCGAATATGCAAATTAGGCAAATTCGACCAAATTCGACCATTGAATATTCAAATTCGAATGATTCGATTATTCAAATTTAATTTTATTCGAAAATTTGATGGTCGAATACTTTCCCTTTAAATTTAAATTCGATCACCTAGTTCGCCAGATTAAACCAACCGAAATGGGGATCATTCACTAAGATGGAATAGGAAAAATTTGATCGATCGTTTAAAAATCATTTGAAAATTCGGGTCAAATTCGATCAAATTTCCTTATTCGATCATTCGGCCGGTCGAATTGCACTAATAACATTTTTTAAATTCCCTGGTCGAATTTCGATTTTTTTTTTCATACGAAATTCGACCCTTAGTAAATCTGCCCCATAGTATCTAAATAAAATTAAAAATAAATGTAGAGAGTAGCCCCATAATTGATCTGCTTAATAAATGACAGCTTAATTTTTTTATTTAGAAAAAGGCAAACTGAGTTTAAATGGATACCAAACACAAAAATAATTTTCCTCATTTCAATTTTCCAATGGTTTTATCTGTAATTGATATTTTCTACTGCAAATACATTTCCAAATACTTTGAAAATGCTCATTAAATTATTTTCAATTGCAAATACATTTACAAATACAGTTAAATCCATTAAAACATTCTCATTAATATTTCACTGAATTTATTTTGCAATTGAAAATACAATTACAAATAACCTTTGAAAATGTTTTATTTATTTTACAATTCTTTTTTTTTTTAAATGCAAATACATTATATTTTTTTTCAGTGGCAAATGCATTTAGAAATACCTTTAAATCCATTGGAGTTTTGTTTCACTGAATCCTTTTCAATTGCAAATACATTTGCAAATAACTTTAAATCCATTGAAAATGTTTAATTAAATTTTTTATCAATTGCAAATAAATTAAAAAAAAAATAAAAGTAACTTTAAATCTGTCGGAGTTTTTAAATGTATATTTAATTTAACTTTGAATTAATTTCTATTGAAAAAAATAATTTTGAGAGTTTTACATCCTCAGAAAAAAATAGAGAGAGGGAAGGCCAGAAATTTCAAACTATAAAATGATGAACAAATGATAACTAGACTCACTGGGGCGGGAATAAAATGAATTGTATAAATCAGCTATACTGACACAACTGCTGTGAGGCTCCTGCCAACATTTAATTGGCTTTCATGTAGGCTGTGAAACAATAACTTTTATTGAAACAACTTTATAATTATAAGTTTATAGGGCTGCAAAATGCTGGGCCAAGGCTGTCATAATACTGAATTCTTAGGCTGTGCCAATGGATTTTTAAAAAATTTTTGGAAAGGAATAATCAGTAAAATTGAAAAAACAAAAAAATAACTGTTTTTAAAGATAACGCACAATTTTTGTTTATTTTTTTATTGTTTTACTCTTACTATTTGTTCATTATATTTAGATTTTGTTTTAATGAAATGTACTTTTAAATCTCCCGTTTAATTTCGTCATGTTTAAATAGCAATTTAAAAATGGGAGCTAATACATTGGCTACGCCTTTGGATTTTTTTTTTTCCTGGACACAGAAATAATCACTAAAATCTAAAAACCAAAAACGATCTTGTTTTGCAGAAAACAGCTAAGCAATTCCTAATGTTTTATTTTTTATTACTTTTTTTTTTTTACTATCTGTGTATTTATCTTTTTTTAATTTAAAAAATGTTAAAATAATTTTATTTTTAGATTGTAATTTTTTTTTTACTTTTTTTAATTCTCCAGCTGGTAATTTAAACATGTCATCTAAAGACATCTAAAGGCCCAGCAGTCATAAAGTCAAAACATGACTGAGATTTTTTTTTCCCTCTTTCATTTCGGATCTGTTACTTATACCCTAGAACAGTGATGCCCCAACCAGTGGCTCTGGCACAACATGTTGCTCACCAAACCCTTGGATGTTGCTCTCAGTAGGTGCTTATTTTTGAATTCCTGGCTTGGATGCAAATTTTGGTTCCCTAAAAACCAGGTGTACTGCCAAACAGAGCTTTCTGTAGGCTGACAGTCAACAAAGGGACTACCAAATAGCCAATCACAGCCCTTATTTGGCACCAACCTTGAACCTTTTTCCTGTTTGTGCCCTAGAATGTTTTTTTGCCATGTACACAACAAGGGGGGTTGGGGAAAGAACAAAAAATTATTTTAAAGAAATGATTTCATAACAAATAACAAAATCTCTTTAAATTCTCAAATACCAATATCTATATAGTTTATCATTTTAACATAACATTATAATTTATCACTTGACTAGACTTATCATAATCTAGGCCAGTGCTAAAATCTTTACCCCCCTTACCCTATCCATTCTTTAGAATTAATATTAATGAAGGTTAGGTTATTATTAATAAACTTCAACAATTTGCAATTTAAGGGGTATAAAATGCTTGAGTTTTTGAGATAAAAATATCATTTTTATAACCATAAACTTTTTGAGTTGAGGTCAGAACTTCTAAGAAATTCTATTTCTTGAGTAAAATTGGCATAGCATTAAAGGCTCTGCTCTCCATTACAGATTATGCTATTTTGGATAACCAACTTTTCCCATCTCCACCACTACTAGAGATGGTTATTCTCCCTGTTTACTAGGATGTGACTCTGGCATGATCATTGTATGTACTCTCTACCTAAAAGTATTGCTAAGTGGTCCTTGGCTGTCTTGGGCACCTAATGATGGCTTTGTTCACAATCTAGTTATATATTTTTTAACTAATAAAAGAAAATAGTATATGAAATTTGTTTTAAACAGAAAAGTTATTTTGGCAAATTGTAAATATTAAAAAGTAATATTTCTGTGTTAATCATAATGTTTGCTAAAATGTAAAAAGGAAAAAAGCTGAATGTGTAGTGGAACAGGATGAGGAGGGATCTTACGAAATCATTAATGTGCATAAATACAGAATATTCATGAAAAATTCCAGTAAAAAAATGACATTACGGCCACAACAATGACAACGGGAAGAGACTGATACGGATTATCAGTCACTGAAATACAGAGCCATAATGATGGTTACAAATACTGATACCGACTGAATTCTTTGAATCGACGTGGAAAAGACGTTTCATCATGGGACTATATGAAATGGAAACTGCTGGAAATCCCAAAGAAAACCAGTGCAAATTTGTAGGAACTTGCCCCATGGTCCTATTCTTTTATTTTTGTCTGCATTTTTAGAAATGTGTATGGATTGGTTGATGTAAAAGAATGTTATTCTCTATAGTCTGATATTTAACTTCACTTTATATTTTCTGGCAATTCTGTCCGTGTCGTTCTGAATACGTGTGGTCATTATAAAAATGTAGCAAAGTTGGAAATTGTCCAAGGAACCTTTGTCTTCGCTCTCTCCGCCTCTCTCTGTTTCTTCTGTACTAAAGCCTATTGATAAACCCCTAAGTTTTAGAAGCTAAATGAGGACGCCAGAGGAATCAGCGTGTTTTGTTAAACTGAAGAACATTTAATGTACAAACAATAAAAACCTTCCTCTACTCCAGACACTGACTGCATTGCTCCTATGGATGTACGTGGTGACTCTCCGGCAACTTGAGTGGATGTTGTGACTGAGCAAATCTTTTTATAATTGTGTGGAAAATGCCAACTAACCCCAAATATATATGTAAGATTCACACTTTTATGAAATGTATCATATTAACACTTATCCCTTGGCTTTTGGGCAAAAGGGGCAAAACACAGGTGCAGTTTGCATCCATAAAAACCCTAAGGAAAAGTAAATGTTCTAATATGTTGCCTGGGCCAATGCACATCTTCTATGAAAATCCCACCAGTCCAAGGTACTTTATTGAACGTCACTATAACCGCCATATTGGATCTAATTGCCCAAGAGTTCCCTGCTACCACCAAAAATACCATGATGTGCATGCTCCTGTCCATTGGGTGCACTGGATACTTTTGTTATTGGATCCAAAATGGCGGCACAGTACCACACTTTTGCCCTCCCCCTTATTCATCATACTCTAATGAAACACAATGAATTTAGCCTTCATTGATGGTATGGGCTGCTACAAGACTCTTAATGGCTGGAATAAGGTGTTTACCTGAGCCGTACACCTCCTTAAAGTAAAAGCCTATGTAAAAGTAGGAATTCAGCACCTCAAAGAATCAGTAGAATATGAGGGGGTTGGTTTGCGGCAGTGTTTGTTGGGGGGTTTTCATTCAAAGACCTTTGACCCATTTCCTACATGGGATAGAAACATTTTGGCATCACTTTAAGCACGTCGGTTTTTACTTTCTTTAAGGAAAAAGAAATCTATTTCCAATATACTTTAATTTAAAAAAGTGTACAGTTTTTATAAGAAACCTGACTGTATACAGTGAAATTCTCACTTCATTTACTGCTGGGGATAGGAATTGTCAGACACCGACCCCTAACTGAAGGGCAGGGAAAAATCCCACTCATATGCATAATCCAACTCACTCATGCATAATGCCACTCACTCATATGCACAATCCCACTGATATGTAATCCAACTCATTTATACATGTAATCCCACTCAGATGCATAATCCCACTCATACTCATAATCCCACTCACTCATATGCATAATCTAACTCATATGCATAATCCCACTCATACATGTAATCCCACTCAATCATACATGTATGAGTGGGTTATGCATATGAGTGAGTGTTATTATGCATGAGTGTGTGGAATCATGCATATGAATGAGTGGGATTACATGTATGAATGGTATTATCCATATGAGTGACATTATGCATGAGTTAGTGGGATTATGCATGAGTGAGTGGGATTATGCATGAGTGGGAGTGCGTGGGATTACATGTATGAGTGGTACATGAGTGAGCAGGATTATGCAGGAGTGAGCAGGATTGTGGATGAGTGGGAGTGAGTGGGATTACATGTATGAGTGGTACACGAGTGAGCAGGATTATGCAGGAGTGAGTAGGATTGTGGATGAGTGAGTGAGCGGGATCTGAGTGCTATTATTCATATGATTTAGCATGAGTGAGTGAGTGGGATGTATCAGTGGGATTGTGTATATGAGTGAGTGGGATTACATGTCTGAGTGGTATTATTCATATCAGTGAGTGGGATTGTGAGTGAGTGAGTGGGATAACATGTCTAAGTGGCATTATTCATATGAGTGAGCGGGATTATGCAAGAGTGAGTTGTACACATCTGAGTAGTATTATTCATATGAGTGAGCGGGATTATGCGTGAGTGAGTGAGTGAGTGGGATTACATGTCTAAGTGGCATTATTCATATGAGTGAGCGGGATTATGCAAGAGTGAGTGAGTGAGTGGGATTACACATCTGAGTAGCATTATTCATATGAGTGAGCGTGATTATGCATGAGTGAGTGGGATTACACATCTGAGTAGTATAATTCATATGAGTGAGCGGGATTTGACTTCTGAAACAGTGAAATCTTTGTATTATTGAACAAAACCCGGCGGAGATCGGAATATCTTCAAAATGTCAAATGCCATTAACTTCTGAGTTGGAGTACTCTTTATTTGGACTTTTAACATAATGGGGGTCGAAAAATTTGAGTTTTTGTCTACGAAAATGGTTTTTATCCCATTAAAAATCCGGCCAAAAAAAATAGAAGCCTGAATAGCTTGTTAGATGGGATTTATAAATTCTCAGCATGCAATTAAACACAATGCAGTTTACAAAACAATTCCGGATAAAAGTAACTCACCCATCTTTTCTCATTTATATATGCCCAACCCTAACCAGAACAAACCAGACCCAGTAAGCTGCCATTACTTTCTAATTATGCCTGTCCTGCCCTCCTCTGAGGTCCCTGCTTAGTCCAACAGCACCACCAACTTTAGACCCATGAAAAAATTAGGGATGCACCGAATCCAGGATTTGGTATCGGGATTTGGCCAGGATTCTGCCTTTTACAGCAGGATTCAGATTCAATCCTTCTGCCAGTGGCGTAATTGCCAGGGTCCACACCCCCTCAGGGCCCCCCAGCTGCTCCTACACCATTGAATACATCTCGATAATTGCATATGGAAAGTGGGCGGCCCAGCTGCAAGTCCCGCCCCCTTTAGTTACATTAATGCGTTCTGCTTGGCCGAACAGAATCTGAATCCAAATTTGCATGTGCAAATTAGGGGCAGGGAGGGAAATCAAGTAAAAAATGTTTTCCTCTTCCCACCCCTAATTTGCATATGCAAATTAGGATTAGAACTAGTTTCAGAATTTGGAGTAATCTTTTGTGAATGATTTGGGGGTTCAGCTGAATCCAAAATAGTGGATTCGGTGCATCCCTAGAAAATATGTTGAATTAGCCCAAAACAGTCCAATCTGGAGGTTTTCCAACAAAAGCTAGGTTACATTTAGTAACAGACCCAAGCAGACCCGGCTGGTTCTTCTAATAAGAATAAAGTTATACCATGTGACACACAATAAATACCCAGATGCCCGTGTGAATTACTGGCTCCCTTAATAGGTATTTACACTTATTTTCTATTTTGTGCTGGAAAAGAATATATAAGCACCTGCACTGGGAAAGAGAATGGTGTAAGCGGCTGTAATGAAGTAGCAGCTGCAAGGTCTGGATGAAAAGCAACCCCCTGTTTAGTATATAAGGATATCAGTGTGTATCCAGCTGGAAGCACTCACTTTTCTTGTATTATTCATGGATTTACAGCTCTTTTCTGCCGTCAGACTCCACCGCACTGAACTGCATTAAGCTGGAAGCAACAAGCTCAGAGGGGATCCTCTAATGAAGGTTTCTGGCTGAGGATGCTGGGAGTTGTAGTTTATCAATGGCTTTTTGGAACCTCTTCAGAAGGAGATACTTGGAGGAAATGCAGTTTATCTGCCAAAACTCACTGACAGTGACCCTTACTGTCTGTATATAACATTACTCCACTCCATTCTGTATAGTGATGAGCGAATCTGTCCCATTTCGCCTCTCCGAAGAATTTGCAAAACTGCAAAAAAACAATTCACGAAAAGCAATAGGCGTCAATAGGCCCCGACCCTTGTGGGCCCCCGCCGGACCAGACTCCCTTTCCATATAGGCAATATTTTACTAGTATTTTTCGGCACGCGTGCCCAGCATATGTCACAGTAAGGGGGCAGCGATCGCGAATGCCGAGCCGCGGCAAGTGCGCATCACAGGAATGAGGCAGTGGGGGCCCTGGATGGCAGTCCTGGTGGGCCCCAGGGCCCCCAGTCCGACCCTGTCAATAAAAATTAGTAATAATAAATGGAAATTAATTGTTATGTCTGTCTTCATAAAGTTTTTGTTGTCTTGAATTGACCTCGTATTAGAGTACCAAGATGGCGCTTAACCAAGTATTCTTGATTGAATGATGTCATACCCAGAGACACCAATTGCAAAGCTCCATGTTACCTCATTTACTAAATTGTATTATACTTAACTATAATTAGTTGAATCTTGTTTTAAATATCCTATGGGAAGTGTGAACATCTACACTATGATTAAGTATCTGAATGAAAGAAACGCGTCAGGCTGTATCCTTGTGTACTGAAATAAATTACTTGATGATTTGACAAGACTGCCTGGAAGACTGGTCTCTGCTAGTGCCTCACTTTTTTTTTAAACAGTGGTGCTTTTTATCCAAGTCCTGGCCTGTAGCCTTGGTGTCCTTCCTACCTAGTCCTAGACTGTCACTTATAGAGTGCCCATAGGTGACTAACTATACTTCCTCCTTGATGGGGCCACAGCTGCCCTTACTAAATATCCTTACTATCTTGTGTACCTAGTGCTTGCTTACTCAGAATCTTTCCTGCTTTAAATACTCTGTTGTGGGTCTCCACTTACCCAGCCAGGTGATGTTGCTTCGGACACGCCCTCCCATCTGGGCGTTGCCCCTCCTTTTATAGTCCCTCTCTGTCCCACAGTGGCCTCTGGTGGCCGGAGTAAAAACTACACCTAAAATTAAATTAAAGAACTCTGCTGCCATCTAATGGTAATTCCCCAGAAATGACATCCAACGCACAAACATATACATTTTACATAAGTGCACATTTTTGTCACACAAAAAGATTACAACATTCCCACATACATCACTTTCAAAGCTCTTGGCAATTCCTGCAACAAATTAAATGCTGTAATGGAAAACTAAATGATTGTAGAGTTCTGATTTAAAGATTTAAAGGTTTCCTGAATTATTTGCAAATGTCTCAGAATCTGAATATTCCATAAAAGGGATGTGTAAATATTATACATGCACTATAGATACAAAAATCCAGCCTTTGGGGCATCTGTTTCCATTAAAAACATCAAATTATGACAAAATGCGAGCTGCTCTCACTGTGTGTTATACTGGCAGGGGACAGAGGCGAGAGGATGATGTTACATTGATGATTAAAGGAATTCTATCAAATATTTATTAATATCAATATTCATTTCTGGGCTGAGATTAATCAGATTTTTTTCAAAATCAAGAGTAATAACTGTATCGTCACAGTTACACAGAGGTAATCAGATGGTTATGTCCTCTTTGTTTGGCACAAGAAACAGCAGTCCAGCCCTGCTTTATGGCAGCTGAGATTCTAGCTATCTGTATAACAGAGC
>CM044434.1:3196003-3210390 GCA_024363595.1 Xenopus borealis | reverse complement strand
CTCGCCTTTCTCCATCTCTGGATAGGAAAACCCTCGCCTTTCTCCATCTCCAAATGGCAAAGCCCTGGCCTTTCTCCATAGCTAAGTATTTAAGCACCGTATTTTACCTGCAAACTTGTGTGTGAGGTTACAGCATATTTTGGGGACACTCATGTTGCATGTTAGTAATTGTTCTCCACAACAGAGGTCAATCTCCACATAACAGTGGGATACAATTTCATTAGAAAAATGCTTCCCATAATTTAACTTGGAATTTCTCCAATGAGATTGGCACCACCTCATTCTTATTCTGCAGTAACTTGTAAAAAAAATTATATCTTAATTGGAACAACACTCCCTAGGCTTGTGACACACAGCAGATCCGGGGAGATTTAGTTGCCTGGTGACTAAAAGCCTGTTCTTCTGGGCGACAATCTCCCTGAACTGCCTTGCGAACTTTGGGCGACTTCGGAAAATGAAGCGTCACATGTGCTTAGTGCCGGTGACTTTTCATTATAGCGGAAGCTAAGACATGCAAAGGCAGTTCTAGTCAGTTTTAGGAGTCAGAACCAGCAGTGAAGAGGATATAAATCACTGCAATGACAGTCACATTTAGGGGCAGATTTACTAATGGTTGAATTTCGAAGTGAAAAAACATCAAAATCCAGCCATCACATTTTTTTGGGTGGTCATTTTCAATCGAATATGGCCATTCTTATTAAAAAAAATAGGCAAATCCGATTGAATTAAATATCCTTCCAATTGTTCCAACAATTCGAACGATTTCACCAAAATCCTTTGATTTCTCAGAACTTTTCAGGACAAGTTCTGTGAGGTCCCCCATAGGCTAAAATGGCAATTTGGCAGCTTTGAGCTGCCGAATAGTTGAAGTCGAAGGATTTTTAAAGGGCCAGTACTTCAAAATTCGAAAATTATTTTTTTCGATTCAAATTGAATTTTGGCGTATTACTTCGAAATTTGAATTTTAAAATTCAAATTTTATTTGAATTTTCACTTCGACCCTTAGTAAATCAGCCCCTTACAAATAACATCACCTGTATTGAGACATTGTTTTTACATTCTCTTTTATTATTCAATAATTTTTAGGGAGATATCCCACTTAAAAGTTTTGAAATTGTTTTAAAACCTAAAATAAATGTTATTTATATAATCATGCACATTCTGTTATGATAGCTCATAGTGTATATAGAAATGGTATATATATATATAATATAGTGTGTGCATAAGCAGAATTATTGCACACTGGAACCCTCTCAATAAATCAGTTCCTTATTTGTGGGGGAGTCTCATGAAACAGGAACACATGAACAGTACAATTTGATCCTGGAGACAAAGCAGCACAATGACAGTTATTGATTTTATATACATATCTATCAAATAATATTAAATAAATGCAGGGAATCTGCATACGTTTCAAAAAAATAAAAATAAAAATATGAGGAGGCATTTTTCCTTTATTTTATAAGACGAATAAACCTGTGACTGTGTGATCGAATATATTTAAATATAAATCAGTCTCACGTCCTCCCAACTGTTGTTCCTTAACGAAGAAGAAAAACATAGCTAAATGTAAAAATGTTTTTTAAAAATCACATGAAATCTGACAATACTGTGTATTTAGTGAATATACAGGTAAATATAAAGGTGTTTCATTTGATAGAATGAAGTGAAAGAGAACAAGATGTTTAGTTCTTACCCAATACAAGGAGCACTTTACTCGTTAACTGGTTCATAACCCAAGGGAGACAGTGGATTTTAGTAGGAAATCAAACCCCCCCAACTTCATGATGTAAAGACACAACCATCCGCCGAAGATTTTGTATAACTGCTGCCGTATGCGTTCAGGGCAAATACATAGGATAGTATCTTTATTTTGTAGCGCAGTAAAGTGATCTATCAGGGAAATGTGAAACTTGGATCGTGTCCTGGGGCTGATTTCATATGGTAGGCTGTAATGAGGATGGCACTTTGGCCCTTTGACACCATTCCCTCCCACTATCCCTCTGCTATAGCAAAGCCCTCGGCATGTTCACTTAACATACTCTTTTCACATGAATGATAGATAGGTATAGTTTATTGATAGATGATAATAGATAGATCAGAGAAATAGCTGCCAGTTGGATAGATAGATGACAGAGATGATATAATGAAATCTATGATATATATCTGTCATCTATAGATAGAAAGCTATAGATAGATAGATAGATAGATAGATAGATAGAAAGCTATAGATAGATAGATAGATAGATAGATAGATAGATAGATAGATAGATAGATAGATAGAAAGCTATAGATAGATAGATAGATAGATAGATAGATAGATAGGTAGATTACAGATAGATAATAGATAGGTAGATAGATAGATTACAGATAGATAGATAGATGACAGATAATTAATAGAAAGGTAGATGGCATGTAGAAAGATGACAGATAGATGACAGGTAAAATGACAGTCAGAGAGAGAGAAGACAGATATATAGATATCTAGATACAGTAGATATATGACAGATATATCCATTTTGAGTTTAAGTATATACATACATGACAGACAGATAGATAGAATATATTGATAGATTACAGATAGATAGATAGATAGATAGATAGATAGATAGATAGATAGATTACAGATAGATAGATAGATAGATGACAGATAGATAATTAATAGAAAGATACAGTTTATAGACAGATAGAAAGATGACAGATAGATGGATAGAGAAGACAGATATATAGATGACAGATAGGTTGATGGCAAATAGAAATATGACAGGTAAATGACAGATAGAAAGAGAGAGAGATGACAGATATATATATAGGTGACAGATAAGAAGATGACAGATAGATATATATAGCTGACAGCTTTAAGGACGATACATTGAGATATATTGACGTGAAGCAGAACATGAGACAGATTGAGAGACATAATGATTCGCTGATGGCCTATGAACAATCATCTGAAAGCCCTTCATGAGAGGTGGGGAAAACAAAAGCAAAAGCCGAGATGATTAGGGAAGAATCTGCCAAGAAAGAAAGGGAAAATGCACAGAGGAAAACAATTAGCCTAAGTCCGTAATGTTATCCAGAATGACAGCGCTGCCATTATTCCTGCTGCCAGGGCACTGCATGCTCACTGTCTCTCCAAAGGCTCCTATGAGAATAAAGAACTAAGCAGATTAGAGTAAGCCCAAATGCCTCGGTACCACTTCTACCTTCGTACAACGCTCATGCTGTTCAGCTCTTTACAACGTGAGCCCTGAGCCTTAGGTAAGCCCAGAAAATGGCTGCTCAGAGTTGGCAGGAGGTTGGCTGTCAACAAACAGGGCCTGTTTTATTATTTAACAGTTGGTACTGCTGGAGTTCTGGCACTGCAATAGAGTAATCTCTGTCTTCGTGCAAGTAAGCCTGATGTTAGAAACATGTGAGCCAAATCATGTTTACCATAGACTGTGAGAACCTAAATAGCCCCATCAGATGGACACATTCCTAAGGTCCATCAGTCCTTGGCCAAAAAAACTCATGAAATATTCTTTGTAAGATTAAACTCTCTGCTGTCTGCAAAAATGCAACCTGAAAGCCTTGGAGAGAAGTGATTTTGGAATGAATGATGTTCAGCCTATACTTTGTCCCCCATGGATTCTCCTAACGCCAACTGGTTGGGGATGGATATCTCTCCAGAATCCTCCCTGTACAATCTGGGCATATGGGCTGTGTTAGAGCTCGGCTGCCAGACCATACAATGCGATTGTTATGGGCTCCCACCAAAGGAGCTGCCTCCGCTGAATATAGCTTTTCACTACAAGTTCATCTAATTAACTGGGATCTGAGCTCCACTCTCCAACGGGGCACATCCACAAGTACCGACACAACATGCCAAAAGGAGGTTATTAAATGGATTGTACATTTTGTTATTGGGTTTAGCCAGTTAAATAATTTATAACATGAAATCATCAAAAAATGGTCTGTGAGTTCAAAATCTGCTTCCAGAAAACACCAGAGCTCTAGGTGTCCTCAACAAGGATTTCCTCTAAAAATCATGAGATAATCCAAAGTCCAAGGATGTTTGCTACTGATCAATGGGCCATGACTGGGTTATGGACTAAGATTTATTTGAAATCTAAAATAAGTAGAATTTTCATACAATGGCAGGTAATCAAGGCTATTGATGCTACTACTAATAGTATAATAATAGTAGCCAATAGCAGAGCTAGATATGGAACAATCATAGTTTGATGAGTTGGTTGCACAGGTAACATTCAGCAGTAAAATTGGGTATAATATATATATATAATATACATAGTTAAGGAATAGCCAAGATGGGTCAATAACTGTAAACATATAGAGCCGAGGAGAGGGGTGTAAGTTGGGGATAATTACAAGTACTACAGTGTATGAAGATGGACAAGTAATCTGCTATTCAGAAACAAGCAGTCTAGATGGTAGAAGAGGAGGTACTGGCCAGTCCGGATGATCCAGTACCACAGAAACATAAAGTCCAGTAGAGGATGTAAGACTGAAATAGATACTGATGCCCACTGTGTATAAAGATGGACCAGTAGTCTGATAATTTCCAGGCTGTCAGTGGATGGGCAGCATAAATAGGTCAATTCTACTTCTATTAGTACTCAATCTTAGTCCATAACCCAACCATAGAACACTGATCAGAAGTTAACAGCTTTTGGATGGATGCAATGTTCCACTGAGCCCAGATGAACCAGTACTTTATAGACATGAAACCCAGCAGGGAATGTAAGTTATAAACATAAACTAGTAATTAACTAATCATTGTTAGACTGAAGTGAATGGGCAGTGTAGACTGACAAATAACCACAAAAATTGGGTACGGACACAATGATGCCATGAGCATAAAGTCATTGGAAGATGTTTGGGACTGACTGACCCAGATAAAGTTCTACCATACATATATGAAGAAGGAGGAGTAAGGCTGGAATAGGCACAAGGCACCTCAGATATGTATATCAACCATTAATAGTCTGATCATTCATAGACTGAAGGGAATAGGAAGTGTACACAGGAACAGAAACATAGGAAATTGGCTCCTCTGAGCAGGAAGTAAGAAGATTTTAGGCATTGGTCAACCCAGATGATTTAGTGTAATCACTTTAGTGGGAATGACCCCAGAACAGAACAAAGTAGGTTGTGGGTGTATGACAGTTGGACCTCTGTAGGTAGGCATGCATATCAACAGTAATTTTACCCAGTGATTTTGGTTATAGGACCCAAAAAAAACAGAACTGAATAAAGTGCCAACAAATTACACGCCACTAAATCAACTGCTGTATATAAGGGGGATTACTCGCCGTTAGCCATAGTCTTGATATCTTCTTTGTTCTGAAATAATCAATATACATTGCTATGAATTATAAATGTATGGTCACTGCCGTGCCCTGGGGGAGACATTCTCTAAAGCTTCGAAATTTACAAGGCTGATTATTTACAGGAAACATACACAGGCCGCCTAGACCTGAACACATTCCCACCTATGGGACGTACTGGCCTTGAAATGTATGTGGGGGTCCCCCAAAGTCCTGAGACAAGGGGTTTTATTGGAGGAGGCAGGGAAGACAAACAAGGATAAGGTACTATAACTGTTCCTGTATACCCTAATGAATCATTGATGTGGGGGTCCCCCAAAGTCCTGAGACAAGGGGGTTTTATTAGAGGAGGCTGAAGCCCCAGATGAAGAGAAGACAAACAAGGATAAGATACAATAACTGTTGCTGTATACCCTAATGAATCATTGATGCTCACGGATCCGACCATAAAAAAAAAAAAAGTAATATTATACTCGGCTTATGTTTTAATTGATTTATTAATATTTTATCACAGGAATGTAATTTAAGCTCTTCGTGATTTCGCTCTCATAAACCTTTAGCATTTTGCAAATTCAAATTCCAATTTGGAGCCAGGGCGAGCAATTAACTTTTCTATCATCTTGTCAGGGGAGAAGGTTGCTGTTTAATTTGAGACAAAGTGACAGAAATATATACACTGTATGGATTCCTCCAATTTCATTCCCCCAGAATTATTAGAAAGAAATGGATGTAAAGGAGCGCGGCTGTCAGAGATGCACAGTAGGACCATTATGGATTCCATTATGGAAAGTGCTGGATTTGTTAATTTATCCGACAGTTCAACTTCAATGGAATTCTCCGGAATTAATTTGAAATAAAACATAATTTGCGTCGAGCCCCATTCTCCTGGATGGAATCAGTTACAGCGTTTCTTCGTGTGCACTAGTTTAATAGAATTGTGTGACAGAAAGGAAAACGGGAGCATTTTGCACATATTTAAGCTTAAGATAGAAATAAAGTAATACTTCCATTGCCTCGGAGGGAATATTTATATATTGCGAATTTACTGAACCGAATTCAAACCCAACTTTGCATCTTTAAGTTTGATAAAATCCAAGAATTGCATTGCTAATATTTATTGTTCTCTTGATGTTCCCCTGGAATCTACTACGCAGTTTCTTACCTACCTATACAAGTACCAATAAAATAATATGAACTTACATTTGATATGATTTCCAGTGCAGGTATGCAAACTATTATCTGGAAACCTATTATCCAGAATGCTCCAAATTATGGAAAGTTTGTCTCCAATATGCTCCATTTTAGCCAAATAATCCAATTTTTTTTAAATGATTTCCTTTTTCTGGGTAATAATAAAACAGTAGCTTCTACTTGATCCCAACTAAGATATAATTAATCCTTAATGGAAGTAAAACCAGCCTATTGGGTTTATTTAATGTTTATATGATTTTCTATTAGACTTAAGGTATGAAGATCCAAATTACAGAAAGATCTGTTATCCAAATAGACCCAGGTCGCACACCTGTACATCTAGGTTAGGCAGATGATATCATTTTATATCTTTGTACTATGGATATGGGGCAATTTGTTGACCTGACAGGTTTGACCATTTCCACTTCCAATACATGTTGGCCAGCTAGGTCACGCATGGTGGGAGTAAGTAAAGCTGGCCATACATATAATATATGCTCATTTAGCAACATCGCCAAACAAGCAGATCTTTCCCTCGATATGCCAGTAACGACAGAGCTATATTGGGGGAATGGCAGAACCATCAGATTACAATGAGGACAATGGGCTCCAACGGGTTGGTCAGGGAAAAAATCAAACCTATAGCGTGGCCAGATATCGATGGGGAAGACCTGTCAGAAACTCCCATACACGTGCAGATAAGATATCAAATCGGGTGAAACCACCAATATTGGCAGCTGTATCTCCCTGTGTGTGGCAACCTTAAGGGAAGAGAAGCCAAATACAACAACAAAAAGGTAGAAGGAAACACCCACTCATATAGTACCAGCCCATTTAACTTATAATATAGTCTCGGGATCAGAACCTCTGCTCCCCAACACAAAGCAAGATTGATTGATTGAATTACACAATAAAAGCTTTGAAGAACACAAAACAGAACTGAAATATAGGTATGGGATATTGTTTTTGGAAACCCCCAGAAAGCTCCAGAAATGACAAGGAGGCCATTTCCTATTAAGTTCATTTAATTACAAATTATTATACTGACCCCACTAAAAGTCCATCTCTTTTTGCTTATCTGATTAATAAACACCTGAAGAGAAGGCTGGATTGCATGACACAGAACATATGTTATTACTTAGCATCTTTGCCTGGAGATTAAACATCTCTGTGTGACCTGCAGTCCCACATCACACACGGTACAAAAAAATGGAGACAACAGGGCAACTTGCAGCCAGTAGAACATAGATAGAACAAGATAAAGATATTAGCAAAAGATGGAGACAGTAGAACAAGATGTAAACAATATTAAAATATTAGGACACAATAAAGACAGTATCACAAGATGTAGACAGCAGGGCAGGATGGAAACAGCAGGACAAGATAAAGACAGTAGGGAAAAATGGAAACGGTAGAACAAGAAGGAGACAGAAGAACAAGATAAAGATAGTAGGACAAGAAGAAGACAGTAGGTCAAGATGGAGACCTCAAGACAAGATGGAAACAGTAGAGCAAGATAAAGATATTAAGACAAGATAAAGACAGGGCAAGATGGAGACAGTAGGGCAAGATGGAGACAGTAGGGCAAGATAAAGATATTAGGACAAGATAAAGACAGGGCAAGATGGAGACAGTAGGGCAAGATGGAGACAGTAGGGCAAGATGGAGACAGTAGGACAAGATAAAGACAGTTGGACAAGATGGAGACAGTAGGACAAGATAAAGACAGTAGTAAAACATACAGACAGTAGGACAAGATACAGACAGTAGGACAAGGTAAAGACAGCAGCACAAGATGGGGGCAGTAGGAAAAGATGGAGACAGTAGGGCAAGATGGAAACAGTAGGAAAATATGGTAACAGTAGGACAAGATTTGACAAGATGAAGACAGTAGGATAAAATGGAGACAGTAGGGCAAGATAAAGAGAGTAGGACAAAATTGAGACAAAAGGACAAAATAGAGACAGTAGGGCATGGTGGAAACAGTAGAAAAAGATGGGGACAGTAGGACAAGATGGAGACAGTAGAACAAGATAAAGACAGTAGGACAAGATGGGGACAGTAGGACAAGATGGAGACAGTAGTGCAAGATAAAGACAGCAGGACAAGATAAAGGCAGTAGCACAAGATGGGGACAGTTGGGCAAGATTTTATTAACATGTATTTCTATAGCGCCAACTTATTTTGTAGCACTGGAAAACAGTAGGGTAAGATGGAGGCAGTAAAGCAAGATAGAGACAGTAGGGCAAGATTGAAACAGTAGGAAAAGTTGGAAACAGTAGGATAAAATGGAAGACAGTAGGGCAAGATAAAAACAGTAGGACAAAATGTAGACACTAGGTCAAAATGGAGACAGTAGGGCAAGGTGGAAACAGTAGCACTAAATAAAGACAGTAGAGCAAGATACAAAATATTAGGACAAGATAAAGACAGTAGGACAAAATGGAGACAGTAGGGCAAGATAAAGACAGTAGGACAAGATAAAGACAGTAGCACAAGATGGGGACAGTTGAGCAAGATGGAAACAGTAGGAAAAGATGGAAACAGTAGGGCAAGATAAGACAGTAGGACAAAATGAAGACAGCGGGAAAAGATAAAGACTGTAGGACAAGATGGAGAGAGTAGAACAAGTTGGAAACAGTAGTACAAGATAAAGAACGTAGGAAAAAATGCAGACAGTTGGACAGGGTGGAGACAGTAGGGCAAGATGGCAGCAAGAAGACAAGTTGGACAAGGTGGAGACAGTAAGGTAAATCCAAGAGAAGGCCAAGATGTTTATAGTAAGATATAAAGGGGTAGATTCATTAAAGAGTGAAGTTAAGAGTGAAGTTCCGCCTCTAGAGGGAAATTCCGCCACTCTCCATTCATTTCTATGGGATTTTTAAAGGCGTATTCATCAAAGGGTGAACTTTCACTTGACCCATTGATGAATAGGCCTTGCAAAATCCCATAGAAATGAATGGAGAGCTGGGGAATTTCCCTCTAGTGGCGGAACTTCACTCTTTGATGAATCTACCCCAAAGTTGTAAGATGGTCACAGTAGGATAAGATAGTGTAGACTACAACTGGGGCCTAATAAGTATTGCCTGTTATTGTTTAAATTATATGTATGTATAAGATAATACAGTAGGACAAAAAAGAGATAGTAGGACAAGATGGAAACAGTAGGACAAGATGGAAACAGTAGGACAAGATAACGATAGTAGGACAAGAAGGAGACAGTAGGACAAGATACAGATATTAGGACAAGATAAAGACAGTAGCACAGGATGGGGATAGTAGGTCAAGATGGATACAGTAGGACAAGATAAAGATGAAAACAGTAGGATAAGCTAGAGGCAGTAGGACAAGATGGAAACAGTAGGGCAAGATAAAAACAGTAGAACAAGATAAAGACAGTAGGACAAGATAAAGACAGTAGGACAAGATGAAAACAGTAGGACAAGATGGAAACAGTAGGACAAGATGAAAACAGTAGGACAAGATAAAGACAGAAGGACAAGACGGAAACAGTAGGACAAGCTAAAGACAGTAGCACAAGATGGGGGACAGTAGGACAAGATGAAGACAATTGGACAAGATGGAGACAGTAGGACAAGATGAAAACAGTAGGACAAGATAAATACAGTAAGACAAGATGGAAACAGTAGGACAAGATAATGATAGTACGACAAGAAGGAGACGGTATGACAAGATACAGATATTAGGATAAAGACAATAGCACAAGATGGGGATAGTAGGGCAAGATGGATACAATAGGACAAGATAAAGATAGTTGGACAAGATGAAAACAGTAGGATAAGATAGAGGCAGTAGGAAAAGATGGAAAGAGTAGTGCAAGATAAAAACAGTAGGACAAGATGGAAACAGTAGGACAAGATGGAAACAGTAGGACAAGATGGAAACAGTAGGACAAGATGAAAACAGTATGACAAGATAAAGACAGTAGGACAAGATGGAGACAGTTGGACAAGCTAAAGACAGTAGGACAAGATACAGACAGTAGGACAACATAAAGACAGTAGCACAAGATGGGGGACAGTAGGACAAGATGAAGACAATTGGACAAGATGGAGACACTAGGACAAGATGAAAACAGTAGGACAAGATAGAGACAGTAGGACAAGATGGAAACAGTAGGGTAAGATAAAAACAGTAGGACAAGATAAAGACAGTAGGAAAATGTGGAAACATTAGCACTAGATAAATACAGTAGAGCAAGATAAAGGTATTAAGACAGTAGCACAAGATGGGACAGTAGGACAAGAGTGAGACAGTAGCACAAGATGTAAACAGTTGGACAAGGTGGAGACAGTAAGGTCAAACCAAGAGAAGGCCAAGTTGTTTATAGTAATGCAAGATGGTCACAGTAGGAGAAGATAGTGTAGACCACACCTGGGGCCTAATTAGTGTTGCCTGCTTTTGTTTAAATTATATTTATTTGTGATTTCTAATCTGGTCTTTCCTTTTTATCTGATTTCTTTAAACTCAAAAGATCTTTTTTAAGACCAGAACCTAGAGCCCTTCAGTTGTTACTGAAACTCCCTGCAGCCCAGGAGTCCACCGGGAGCCCAAGAAGAGCTACGGAACCAGGATCCTGTCAGTTCTACTCCACATCGCTGCTGCTAGTGCCCCACCTCCTCTTGCACAGGGAAATATCTGATAAAATGTCTGAAATCTGTTTCAGTATTCAGAACAAGTTGTATAAATGATGAAAAAGAATCAGAGCAAAGCTCCGCATTTTGACTGTTTCTGTGTTTCCTTCGTCCGATTACTGGACAGACGCCAGGCCTGAGATTCTTACAAAGCGGCCCCGGCTCATTGTGTAGGGCTTTGTAGTGCGGGCACCCTACCATCAGGCGAGGGGATAGGTAACCTTTCCCACAGTCTGTCAGTAGTCGCCTTTGTTCCACTCTGTCTGTGAGATTACCTGAAGTAACTCTGCGCCAAGCTCCCGTGGGGATTGGGTTTGAAGAGGACAAAAGGGGTTTGATCCGAAAACAAGCACAATTAGAAGGTGGGCCAAAAAGTGGGAAATTATAGACAGTTACAAGAAGACGAGAAGAAAAAAAAAGTTATTCTCATCTTCTGTTTCTCATGTTATATTACTGCTCACTACGTGATTGGGCAACATTCCCATTAACTCTTTAACTGCCCAGCTCCCTTGATGAAATGCACTGATATTGTTCAGAGCAAAACATTATAGGTGCCAAAAACAGATTCAGTCTTTCATGCACCAAGGGTTGGGGTCAAAATAGACTTTTGGCCCACGTTGTTTATATAAAGTAGATCTGTTGTTGAAGTAGAACATATGGTGCCCATGTGGTGGTACTTCAGTGACCAATACGACTACAGCTTGAGCAAAACCTACTGTATCTATTGTGTTCTCATTTAACCATTATGTGCCACTGTCACCATCTCTCCTGCTCTTCTGTCTTCTTCTTCCCCTCTTTACACCATATTACCCAAGTACAGAGCTGCAATCACATGGCACCATACTACTAAAATAGCAGGAAACTCCCCAGTCGATCTCAATTATTATATTAGCTCACTGTTGAACTGGACCCCCATGTGGTGGGCCCTGCTAGCAAGTAACATAGGGTCCCCATTGCTAATACCACTAATTTGCCCCAACCACTTCCTTCTTATGGAAGGTTCCACTAATGGGTCCAGGCAAACCTGTAGATACAACAAGTAAGGTCAGGCCCCCGGTGTGTTTATTGCGTGTTTATTGTGATGCAATAAACACACCAGGGGCCTGACCCCAGTTTGCACCTGCCTTGTGTGCTGGCTTTACTTGTTGTATCTACGATTTCCTGGGAGGGCCGTCTCCCTAAAGCTTTCAAGCACCAAGCGTTACGTTAAGGAAGGGCCTGAGTGTGCACATGAGTTTTTCTGCATCGTTCCAGGCAAACCTGACCATCCAGATGCTCAGTCACCATATTACCCTAGTATAGAGTTGCCATCATGTGACACTACACTACTAAAGTAGCAGGGACCAACCCAGTCTATCCCAATTATTAGCTCACTATTCAACTGGACCGCGTGTGGTAGGCCCTGCCATGAAGCTCTCATTGACCATACCACTAATTTGCCCCAACCACTTCCTTCTTATGGAAGGTTCCACCCATGATCCAGGCAAACCTCACCATCCAGAAGCTCAGTCACCATATTGCCCTAGTACAGAGCTGCCATCATGTGGCACCATACTACTAAAGTAGCAGGGCTCCCCTCAGTGGGTCCCAATTATTAGCTCACTAGTCACCTGGGCCCCCTGTGTGGTGGGCCCTGCCATGAACCCCTCATTGACAATACCACTAATTTCCCCCCGCCAATTCCTACTTATGGCAATGGTCCACCCATGATCCACCCAAACCTCCCCCTCCAGAAGCTCAGCTCTCAGAATTATGTGACTTCTGATGACAGAACCTCCCTCTGCCAAGGGACCCATTGTTGCAGAACCCTTTGTACCCTGTTGAAGGGGATTTGCCATAATCAGTGTGATGCCCAAGGTAACTGCCCCTGTGTGGAAACTCTAATGACAATTCTCTATATAATCAATGTTCTTTATCCCCAGAACATGCACCTATGGGTGAAGTCAGGTAAAGTTTAGTGAAAGTCACATGACTTGTATATAAAAACTAAGAGTCGGGTTTGGTAAGAATATAGTTAATCCCTTGTCTCCCTGTTTCTGCTACAGACAGAATTGATGACAAATATATATATATATATACAGAGGTTGGCACATTATACACAGCATTTTCCCCCCTTAATTAGTCTATTAGGCTATTCCAATCATCAATAATAAAATAATAATAATAATTGGAATCTTCATTACAGTGACGTTCATTAGCCACGGATTTGTGTCCCCGGATAACCCCGTCCTGATGTGACTAATCACATGGGGCCCTAGGAGTGACCTTGAGCCAAACACACACTTGTATAGAGGGGCCCCTCTGCAGGGGAATCTAAAGCTGATTCTGAGCCTGATTTCTCGGGATAGAGGGACATTATGATCAGTTACAGGCCTGGCCTTTAGACTGGAATGTTTTCACCTGTGTCTGTAGTTTATACAATCAGAAAGCAATAAAAGGCCCCACTATAGTCCTATATGTACTATTCAGCCTACCCACATACCTCCCGACATTTTGGAAATAAAAAGAGGGACAAAAAGAAGTTGAGCTGTCAAAAGAGGGACTGTCCTTCTAACAACGGGACAGTTGGGAGGTATGTACCTAGGTATGTAGCTAACAAGATGCCCATGCTCACTTTCTGTCTGTGGCATCACCAGGGTAAAGAATCTCATTCTGCTTCTCTAACAATAATACTGTCCCCAAACTAAGTGATAATGAGGTTTCACTCCCAAACGATGGGCTCCCTACAGAGTGGCTGAACGTAGGGTATAAAGCTGGCCGTAGACATAAAGATATTTGAAAGATCCAATGGTTATTGATTGTCTCAAAACGATCATTTAAATGCCCGATGTGCCCATCAAGTAAAAAGACCATTTCAGGAGATATTGCAGCAAAACTGAAGGATCACGGGCTGCTTGTCCTGCAAACATAGAGATTGTATGGGACCCATAAGGATTTTCTAACCTGGCCCATCAATCATCAGACCAACGTCGGACGGAAAATCGTAAGATGAGCGATATATGATTTTCTAGTAGACTTCAGGGGTGTGGATTCAAATTACGGAAAGATCTGTTATCTAAAAAGCCTCAGGTCCCAAGCAATTTACATAATAGGTCCCATGCCTGTACTATTGGAAGGACAGAGTTTTTGAGGGTAACACTGCCCTAGATATTCTTGGAACATTACACATAGTCACATACAAACCCCCATTACTCAAATTCACTAACACACA
>CM044434.1:3119339-3130562 GCA_024363595.1 Xenopus borealis | reverse complement strand
GAGGGCCTCAGTTTAAAATGCTTGACTATCACTGGTTCTATGGATTCTGTGGATAGTGAGGGGCCTCAGCATGCAATGCTTGATCATTGCTCGTTTTATGGATTATGTGGCTGCTGAGGGCCTTGGAGTAAAATGCTTGATTGTCACTTGTTCTATGGATTCTGGGTATGATGAAGGGCCTCAGTTTAAAATGTTTTATTGTCACTGGTTCGATGGATTCTGGGCATGACGAGGGGCCTTAGTTTAAAATGCTTCATCTTCTCTATGGTTCTATGGATAGTGTAAAATGCTTGATCATTGCTAATTCTATGCATTCTGGGGGTGATGAGGGGCCTTGGTGTGCAATGCTTGATCATCAATAATTCTATGGATTCTGGGGATGGTGAGGGGCCTCATTAACCTACGTGTTCATTAGAGTATGTAGGGTGGAAGTAACTGCAGCAATAAACAGGCCAATTAGTTTAGAGAACAACTCTTGGTCCACAGGCAAAAATGGTTGAATCTTAAACACCCATAAGGATGTACGACAGTGGGAGAGGCAAGTGCCAATGACCCATCTTCCTGTTCTTATATTCTTAGGCCAATGCAGGTATAGGGACTGTTGCATCGGTCATATCAATGTGAGGTTTTAATTTTATTGCTATTAAGATTTTTAATTGCTTACTGCTCTAACGCTTGGCTCTCTCCTACCCTCTTCTATTCATCTTTCCTTTTGACATACATGAATGAAGCCCCAGCAAACAAACACAGCAGTTACACTTCCATAATTAATACAAAATGAAGTCTAATTACAACTATGCAATGTTGCAGCAAAATGCCCAAATGCACAACATGGCACCTTCATGGGGAGAAACAAGCAGAATACTCGTTGGGACCCACTGCAGCCACGTGGGTGAACAAGTTACAAGGTAGAGATGTGGACACAGACCCGGTGGCTAACAAAGCCGCCTGAGGAGCTCCTAGTTTAAAGAACCTGGGGTGAACATTGAGGTAATTGCTCAAGGTGCATCACAACCATAAAAATGTGTTCCATTTCCAGCAGACTACAGTATTTTTAGTGACTGTTTCCTTGAAGAAGTTAAATACAGTATAAAGCTGTGACATGGAGACAAAGGCAACATTCTGTGAGGTACACTGTATCAAAATTGTCCCTACTAGGCGATACAGGGGTTTATTTGCATGTAGGAAGGGTTTTGTTGGATTGGGGCACATCTAAGTGTAACTGGATTTGGCCAGAAAGAATAATGGACTTGGCATAAAACAACCAAACTCTGAATTTTTGACGGAATACTATTACTACTAATAAAAAAGCACTCTGTTTAACTGATTTACAGTAGCTACCCTACTTGCTGGAGTTACTAAAGTAGTAGCTTTGACTAATACTAAATAATACCACGCAGCAGGATTTAATTTCCCATCATTTTCTGAAAAACAGCAGGGCATAGTTTCTGATATGTTTTGCTTGGAGACAACTGAAATAGTGACTTGACCCCCAGTGGCCAGGTTATCTCGAGAAAGGACAGCATGCTTATGTGAGGGATCATCTCTGAGACCTGGAGGTAACAAGAAGTGCTTAACCCAACATACAAAGGTATTTTATATACAACTGGTCAGGTTAGATTCACTTGAAATCATCTGTTATATTGGGAATATATTCACTGCTATACACAATGGAACTGTAATTCTCTATTCTACCCAGGCAATCTGTCATACAGTATAACGAGAACAACTCTTAGATGTGAGCCTTTGATTTACTTCTTTACTTAGAATTTCTTGCAGTGATGCTTTTAAGTGTCCCTCTGCACTTGACCTCAAAGCAACACTCCAGGTCTGTGTGAAAAAAACACCATCATTTCTTGTAAGGTGCCAGGAATTAGTGGAAGGGTGCCATACAGGGTGCTAGAGCCTTTACATAAACAAGCAGTTGCTGTTAGACAGACATAATGTAACATAAATGCACCCAGATGTCACTGTAAAGAGAAGCGCTGGGACCTAATGAGATGATTAAAATTGCTGCAATGTTCTAAAGCAGTGATCTGCTACCATTGCCTCTTGAGTTCCTCACCAACCCCCTGGATGTTGCTCCCAGTGCCTCAAAGCAGATTGGAGGCAAGTTTGGTTGCATAAAAACAGGTGTCCAGCCAACCAGAGCCTCCTGTAGACTGCCAGTCCATGTAGGGGCTACCAAACAGCAAATCACAGCCCTTATTTGGCACCTTCAGGAAATTTTTATGCTTGTGTTGCTCCCCAACTCTTTTTACTTTTGAATTTTGCTCAAGGGTAAAAAACATTGGAGACATGAAACATGAATTATGGTATCACATACTTGGTCTGTGTCATTTTGTACCATAAATGTGATAACGTGCAACATAAACTAGATAATTACAGATATTTTAAAAAAATGTCAGATTAATAGGTCCCAGGTAACTGCCTTGGGCTTCAGCTAATTGGAATATGTAGAGCAGGCTACATTTACCATGACAAACCCTTTTTCAACATGTTGCACAGTACCGACCCATAACGACCCTTACATAGGGTTGCCATCTTTGCTGGGGCCGGAAAATGGACAGTGGGTGGAAGCGGGGCAGGTGATGTTGAGGTGGGGCCATTAGCATTGGAGGTGGGACTGGTGATGTTGGAGGTGGGACTGGTGATATTGGGGGTAGGATTGCTGATGGCTGGGGCAGGGCTGGTGATGTCAGGGGTGGGACTGATGATTTGGCGATCGGCAATTAGCTGATCAGCATTTGATTTACTTCAATATCCTGTTTGGATTTCCTAATTTGAAAATTCAGACAGAAAGGTTTCCCCCAGACAGCCCTTCAAAATACCCAACAGTCCGGGTGACAACCCAACCCATACAGGAATTATTAAAGCCAACTGGATCAATAGTTTGAGTAACATTGTGTAAAACATGTCAAACCCTAAATGAAATAGCTATAGGTGAGGGCATATACTAAGCATGAACTGTCTGAAACCTAAACCAGATACTGGTTGGACGGTCTTTATATGAAATGTACAAGGATGGTTTAATAACACTAATATCAGTTATCAGCCAGTCAGCGCTGCAAAATATGTTGGTGCTATATAAATACATTTTATTAATAATAATTATAATAATAATATTCGCTATGTAAATATATGTCATTATTAATATTGCTGAGCAGAGGTCCATACAGTTGCAGGTCAACAGGGAACCCTATTCACAAATCAACCAGGGGGTCAACATTTTGAGTTAATGTTTTTCATTTCTGGTGCATTTAAACCACAGTCCAAACTGGCCAAGGGGGTGCTTACATATGGACCAGGGCTAGTTTTGAACTAGGTAATGGTAGCTTGTAAGGTACTGGTTCTTGTTATTTTGCAGCCAGCCATAAGCAAGTCTTCTACTCTGCATTGCTTCATCACCTCAAATGATTAGGCATCAATTAATGAGTTTCTTTTGTGTTTCAGGCTGTGATGGGATAGTCTATTAGCACAGCTAACCACAACTGTCACCCAAGATATCCATGTGATGTCATGTTCTTACCAAAGATGGACTAAAACCATGAATAACAATTCAAAAAGCTTTTAACTGGATGGAAAGATACCCCCCTCCCTCTATGGAGTGGCACTAGGGGCCCACCTGAGTCATCTACGTATATTATGTTTGTAAGAAAAATCAAAGTATAATAATTGCATTCAGGCAGGCACACAATACGAATTAGTATATTCAATAATGGAAGCATTATATTGAATTATCAAGTGTTTGCATACAAATTCTCTGACAATATTGGAAGAATTAACTCCGCTATATTATCTATTATGAGAACATTGTAACTATAGGTCGAAACAAATAAGCGCCCCATATATCTCATAGCAAATTCACAGTTTTAAGCACTAAGTAATAAGGCGCTAATTCCTCTGCTCATTTATAGCAAATGGAAATTACACTCACCAAAGAGCTCCAAACCTTCTCTTAACAGGAGCCGTGTGGTTTGGGCAGTTACCGTGGGGCTCCCGTGGGACCTCTACAAACGATTTGATACTTTTACAGCGGTTAATAACGAACAGCACAGGCAATAAACACACGTTTAGGAACCCATTTTGCTTCATTCACTAAAAAGAAAACATTCTGAAGCTTAAATTTGGCAATTGTAATTTATATGAGAATTATACAACAATCCGCAGCCTTTTTGCACACAGTTTTTTTTCTAGTTCACCATCTGCATGATATTGCTTAAATGAAAATTATTTATACGTTAAGGTCTAATGGAGTTAGTAAACCCAGTTAGGCTTTAGGGGGATGAATACAGTCCAAGAAATTAAAAAATAAATCAAACTTCAGAAGTACAAATGAATCCTTCCATATGAATTGTCCTTTACCAATACATGGGGGGCATGTCCACTCAAAAAAAAAAAAGAATTATTTAAACTGATCAGGGACAAACACGACAAAATCAAGTGAAAATCCGAATCATACAATATTTTCTGTGATTTTTCCCAAATCGCTTGATTGTATTGGAGTTCTTCCCGAAAAGCCAGAATTTTTTCTGATTTATGCACAAAAAAGTCCTAAATAATCGGATTTTCAGGCTAATTCCAGCGGAATTAGGGACCTCTTCCATTGACTTATATGCAACCTTGGTAGGTCTGAGATGCCATTTTTTCAGATTCTGACTTTTTACATCCTCAGGGTATAATAAATATTGAAAAATTTGCTTTTTTTCCACAAAAAATAAGGATTTGTAGTAAAAAAACTTGCATTTTTGGAATTTGTTCTTTAATAAATAACCCCCTACGTGTACCTATGGCAAACATACGACTTAACATTTTAGGCAAAAAGGAAAATATTCAGATACAGAGAGGGAGGGATGTTATAGTCTTTGAGACCTTCACAGTTTAATTCGGTAACAAGTGTTGTAATTTTCTGTAGCTGATGCATTTCTTGTGCTATAAGATGGATTTATTACAGGAATTGACCCTTTTGGTAGGCCCAACCTGCAATACCTGGGAGCTGTACATAAAACATTTTTCTTGAACTTTGCACAATGGACTTTTACCTCATGGACAATGTGGAGGTAATGTGGATACTAATGTATGAACTTTGTTCATTCACATGCTTCATGGTTTCTACTTTATCCTAACCCCTGTGTTGTTTTATTACTTTGTACTTGATCACCACCCATAAATACCCAATAACCTATGGGCTAGGCCATATCCTCCCTATAGCAGTGGCCCTACCCATTTGATGACACTATGGGTGTGGTTTACCCTTTAAATTGTATATTCTGGTGCATTATGGTTATCACTTGATAAAGGGAGGCATCCCGAAACATGTCCTGAGAATAACACACTTTTGCAGTTAACCTGCGAGTGCCTGGCTCATCATTCAAGCATACATATTAAAAGCCTGTATGAACGAAGGCAGAGCTTGAGGCACAGAAAAAGGCATCTATTGGAACCAGTTCACCTATTCTAGACTATGATTCTTGCCTATATCTTCTAAAAGTCTCTTTACTACACAGACTATGGTTCTCATCTATATATTCTACAAGTCTCTTAACTACACAGACTATGGTTCTTGCCTATACCTTATACAAGTCTCTTAGCTACACAGACTATGGTCCTTGCCTATATCTTCTACAAGTCTCTTTACTACACAGACTCTGGTCCTTGCCTATACCTTATACAAGTCTCTTAGCTACACAGACTATGGTTCTTGCCTATATCTACTGCCAATGTCTTGACGCATTACTGTGTCTACCAGCTAAATATTTGACTACACATATGTCAATGTCTACCTCTACCTTCTTCCAACCTGTTCACTACAAATGACTGAGATGCCTAAACTCTTTGCGGAGATTAGATGCATCCAAACCTAACTGTGCTTCATTGTGACATTTGTAAATATTTATGAATGTGATCATGTAGTCACTAATAGGTGATGATTGATCCCCTAATTTCTCTTTGAGGTCAGATGAGCTTGATACATTCCTACCTGATTTTTCTATTTAAAGAATCACTTTGGGTAGACATTCTCTTTGGATATGACTGCTTTTATTAAAAAAAAATAGAGAAAAGTAGAATTTTCCATTCTGCACAAAAAACGATTAAGTATTTCCACAGAACACCTTCAAGCCACAGTAAAAGTGGATGGTACAAGAGTATTAATGTAACGGAACATTATGCCATGATTAAATGGTTCAGCAGAGTACAGTGATGTCATACATTAATGATGACCAACCTGTAGCATCAGGCTTCTGCTGAACTAAAACCCGTAAATTCAGTCAGCAGTAGTGTTCTTCATTTGATTCACTTCTAATTGACTCAGATGACTGTTAATTAATTTTCTTTTATTCCAACAGAGATTTATTTTTAAAGGATTAACAGGATCCTACAGTTAATTGGGCATCCCTGTCCTTGTGGAATCAATGGTTGTAAAGATCTCTTCTTCTAAAGAACACATGTTTGGGTTATCAACACCAACTTGGTGCAGTGATAGGGTGGAACTGTGTAGAAACAAGCAATGATTGTTTACAACTGACAACATGGACACTCTAGAAATTCATTTGCCTATCTTTAGGTACTGTGAAAACATAGTGAAATAGTGAGTTAGGTTGAAAAACTACTAGCTACTAACTGCCAGTTGATCCAGAGGAAGGTGAAAAACCCAATTTGAGGCCTCTCAATTTTGCCTCGGAGGGGAAAAAATTCCTTCCTGACTCCAAAATGGAAATAGGACCAGTCCCTGGATCAACTTGTACTATGAGCTTCCATATTCCAGTCCAGTCTTTCCTCATAGCTAAGATTTTACCAGCTTAGTTGCCCTTCTCTGTACCCTCTTTGAGTGATGGAGACCAAAACTGTACGGCATATTCTAGATAAGGCCTTACTAGTGTACGAATTACCCCTTCCTTCTGTGAAACAAAAATCAAATAGAACTAGGAAAGTTATGAAACTAGAATAGTGCTGGAAGAGAACTAGATATAACGCAGTACAAAACTGTATATTTGAGTCCTAAAACCACTGCACCCACTTGTGATAGAGCCATGGTACCGGTAGGCATGATAATAACCAAAACAGTGCAACAGATTTAAGATTTAAGACTGTTGAATTAAGTTGTCAGCTAGGAGGAGCTATGTTCTAGAGAATTTCACTTTACTTCTCTAGTGTTAAGCTAATAGAAGCAAAATCAACAGCTGCAAAAGATCCAGATGGAGAAGCCCTTGGAATCTGAGAGAATGATATACAGTTGGGGGCATGGTCTTTAGAGAGTTAGAAGCACAGAGGAAAACACAGACACCGTTGGTTGGTTGTATGAAGCAGCGCCAAAGGGCAGGAGACTGGAAAACACAGGGAAACAGTATGGACGTTAGACACAAGTTTAACTGATACATTAGTGTTGGAGTTATCATGGCAGGGTCAGCAGTTGCATAAATCCTATGCCTCATTATATCAGTCTATGTTTTAAAGTAATCTGATAAATCCTAGGCCAGAGTAAAAGTTACACAAAATTAGGGTATCGGAAGGGGGGAAACATATAGGTTTCATGGTGCTTTACTGTAATGGGGGTATGAAGGAAAAGAAATAGGTTTTCCTTAATGGATAAGTAAACCTTTAAAATAAGTGAATGTAAAATTGAAGCACTTTTGTCATTTACATACATTTTTTGTTTTGTTTTAATTCCAAGATATTAAGGGATACATGTGCTGTTAATATGAATTAGTTTTGTTACAACAGAGCCCCTTGCTGGTCAGTTTCCCACCAGTCTGACCACGAAGTAGTCCAATGTATATATATATTGGACAATGAACAAAAAGGAATCAGTAATCGCCTTAGTAATGTTGTTTCCAGCGCTCTATCGTACAGTGGTGGGGTTAGCCAAGTCCACAAAGCTTCAAGATCAAAGAAATTGAGTCCACTGGAGAGCAAGAGAAATTCAGTGTAGTGTTTTATTGGAGAGGCATAAGCACTATGCTTATGCATCTCCAATAAAACACTACACTAAATTTCACTTGCTCTCCAGTGGACTCAATTTCTTTTATATTGGACAATGCTGTTTTACAAATAATAAACTCTAATCATCGTTACAAGAGTGTGCTGATCCTTCCATCATTTATATCGCTCCCATTTGATCGTGCACCTCACCTTCAATGGAGACAGAGTGCAGACATCCCAAGCATCTTATATATATATACTAAAATCTAAAACAGAAAACTCTCTTGGATGCCGATCACAAGTATGAAAAAACCTGGGATTTGGAACGTAGATACGCATGGGGTAAAATTTTCATTGCTCTGATTTTGTTCCAAGAGCCTTTTTGTTTAGCACAACATAGCACTTTGATGCAAATGAAAAGCTAAAACTGAGTTCCATGGAAGCCCACACACTATCCACAAGCAATGGCTCTCCAGTGTACACTAGTGGATTAGTCCTGCTCTTGATGACCAAAACTAATAACTGGGAAGTGCCACACAGAGAAAAGACTGCTCTATAAAGATTCCTTCAGAGAAAAGCAAAAGGCTTATGACGCATTAAACTTATAACAGCAGGAGCAGATTGAACATCAAATAAAGAAGAACTTCAATTTGAGTGGACCTAGAAGAAGAATACAACTTCCCATGCCATGAAGAATACAAATTCCCATGCCATGAAGAATACAACTTCCCATGCCATGAAGAATACAACTTTCCATGCCATGAAGAATACAACTTCCCACAAACAACTTTTGATATTCAGAGACAAAGCAAATATATGTTTCCTGCAACTAGAAGCTAGAGAGTTGCAGCGTGAATACTTCCCCAGACATTTGGGATAAAAAATAAAGTCCTAGAGCTATCAAGCTCAACCCTTGCCATGTCACACTGTGTCTCTTAATCTGGAAGTCTCTTAAAAGCACAAGATGAAATATTACAGTTGAGAAAGATGTCAAAAGTTGGCAAGGCCAAGCTTGATTTATGTCCAAAATATTCTTAGAGCTGGGCCTAAATAATTACCGTGTCAACAATGATTTCATAGACTTTATTAAAAGCTACCAACGGGGCTAGAAAAAAAGTTTGGTTGGGCAATGCAGAAGCCACAGAAAATTTCAGCATGCGTTCTTGATGTAGCCAGGAAATTGGGTCAAGGAAGAGTTTTATAGTATCCCATGAATAGCAACTGACAAACAACCATCAAAATTCTAAACCCACAGATGTCAGACATGCACACTCAGAGATGGAGCAGATTGTATTCATCCCTCTGCTACACAAAACTTACGTGTTATGCTGTCCTTCAGTTCCACTTCAATGCCATTGTTTTGTGTCACTGTTGGTACATATATGGAATTAAAACTGAGGCCAAAATTGATGCTTTTATCAGTTTTAGTGTTGAAGAGCCCCTTTTATTTGTTGATCCAATACACACCAAAGTTAATTTCGTCGTCATGCAAAATTCTGTTCCTATTCCATCAATTCTACTTGAAGAACCATTTAGCTACAAGCTCTGTGCTTCAAACTTCAGACCACAATCTTACCTTTAATTTATGTAGTTCTGTCCTACAATCACTCTATTTCCACCACTGTTCTAATTTCATTTTATTCTCATTATTCAACAGTCCTTAATGTACAGTATCACACAGGAATACTTGATGGATACAATACTTTTCGATTTCTACAGTTTGTTGGTCATAACAGAAGCTTTCAGATTTTTGAGTAAAGATGTTGACGTGTTAGTTATTTTTGTGCCATTTTGTTGACCAAAGTCATGTTTGATATCATGTTAAAACTGGGCAACAAACTGAAAAATGAGGTTCAATGTTGATAAATGCAGGCTATGAACTTTAACAGAAATAATATAAATGCAAGTTATACCCTAAGTGTGTTGGGAGTTTTCTTGTCTGAGAAGGATCTGGGTTAGTTGTCTAATTCCAGACAGTGTCTTTCTGTTGCCACTAAAGCAAATAAAGTTCTGTCTTGCATAAAAAAGGGCATAAAGTCAAGGGTTGAAAATATAATTTTGTATTATACAAAATGTGGTAAGGCCATACCTGGAGTAACCCTCCTTAAGAGGGATATGAATGAGCTAAACTGGTTAGAGGGAGGGGAAACTCAAGGTTGGGGTTGTTTTCTCTGGAAAAAAAAAAAGGCTTGAGAGGGGACATGATTACACTTTACAAGTACACTAGAGGACATTATAGACAAATAGCGGGGGACATTTGTACCCTTCAGACTACAAGAAAAGTTTTATTTGGAGCGGTTGCACTTGATGGACTTTGATCTTTTTTTCAACCCAATTTAACTATATAGCTATGTAACTACTATATAGAACTATGTAATTATATAACTATGCTGATGGAGTCAATACAGTAAAACCCAACCAGTCTGCAAGTATCATCTAGCCCGGGATGCCACTGTCTCTCAATGTGCTCCATGGCTGTCCTACAAGAGACATCACCTGTGGAGCTGTAGGTGGAATCCTTCAATCAAAATTAAGGACATCATTTGGTACAGGCAGTACACGGCATTCCATTTTTTCCTATTATTACTACAAAACACCTTTAAAACTCTGTTTCTTCTTCTTCTCAGGGGAACAAAAATGAAGTGGGAATATTAGCTTTGTGACTGAAATGTTGGTTTTGGGTTTTTTGGTTTGTTGTTAACAAGGTTTGATGACCACTTTCTAAAGCAGGATGAACTCCTACAAAGTATCTCAATAACCTGCCATACACAGCATGGGGACCTATTTTTTAGGAATAACCCAATAGGTTAAGAATCCTTACCTTAGATCCTAAGGTGACGATATCTGCATTTACCCAAAATACAGATAAAAAGGGAAAGGCTTTCAATATTACATTGCTACTTTCCTACAAAAACATGTTTTTTCATCAGATTGTAACAGCCATGAAGATCTGGCTTAGTGATGTCATAAGTAATAATTGGTGCTGAAATGTCTTTATTATTAGAAATAATGTTTACCCTAAAAAATGATGATAACAGAAGCCAACTCATATATTAATAGCCTCTGTTTTTTGCTGCTTTCACACAATCATGGACTAATATGGAATGGTGGAATTTTATTGGTTTTAGAGGTTTTTAAAACCATGATTAAACTCTATTGTTCTAAAACCACAAATGCCATGAAAGTTATTAAAAGATCCAAATATAAAAAGTAGGAACTAAAAATAAAATGCTGAAGAATGCACTAAAAATGAATATCTCTAAAACCTCTAAAAAGTTACAGGTATGGGATCTGTTATTGAGA
>CM044434.1:3081139-3092084 GCA_024363595.1 Xenopus borealis | reverse complement strand
ATGGATAGATAGATAGATATGGATATAGATAGATAGATAGATAGATAGATGAAAGATAGAGAGATAGATAATAGATAGATAGATATGGATATAGATAGATAGATAGATAGATAGATAGATAGATAGATAAAAGAAAGAAAAAAGAAAGAAAGATAATATAGATAGAAGAAAGAAAGAAAGATAATATGGCTATAAGAAAGAAAGATACTATGGATAGCTAGATCTAACATACAGTACTTATTGTATTATAATAAAGTTTCTACTTAAACAGTCCCACAGAGTTCAACTAATGTTTTCAATGATCCCAGTAGATTACTAATGACCAATATTACATAGTTACACAGTTGCATGGTTACTATACAAAGTTACATAATTAGATCAGGTTGAAAAAATAGTCCATCAAGTTCAACCCCTCCAAATGAACCCCAGCATCCATTCACACAGCCCTCCATACACTCACCTCATACACTTACTATACATGTTACTGCCACAATAGCCTTGGATAGTATTGCCTGCCCAAGAAATCATCCCCCTCTTATAGTCATTAACAGAATGAGCATCACAACATCACCCGGCAGTGCATTCCACAACCTCACTGATGACCACCTACTAGTCTGAAGTGGTGCCTTGCATTGTGGCTCTTCTACTCTTCTCCATGATGCATCCCACATAGAGGACTTTCCTTGTAACTAAGGCTTTATGCCTGGTAGTAGCACACACTTCTCCCAATGCCATTTAGTTGCCTGATATAACAAACCATTTTTCTACACTTCTTACCTTAGAAACCTCCAGAATCTCCTCTACACTGACTCTGCAACTTCTCTCTTATCCCCCATTGGATTTCTTCCATATTCCTATCATTACCACCAGTGACACATTTCAAAAACTGAGCTCTGAACAATTCCTCTTTAAATTACCACTTCCGTATCTAATATTTCCATCAAGGTCAAAAACACGATCATTTCAACCTACTGAGCGATTCAATGTGGAAATCTACTTGAGAATGTGGTTTTTGCCATTAATATTACAATAAAGCATATGGCAATGCAAAAGAGGAGTTTTATAAGTATTCCAATGGTTTCCAGAGATAAAACACTAAACCACTGAAAGCTCATTTATGTCCCATTTAATGGAACTCTACACATCACACAGGTTTACTCTTTACAGGAATTTTGCAAGTATTATTAAATAATACATATTCTTCACATAAACATGGCGCTTATATATATATTACGGCAATTGTGTTTACATAAATTGTGTTTCTTTAAAAAGAAGCATTCTAGGATATATGCAGAAATCACAATATAACTAAATAATAATTAAATGTGTTTCAATGAGCATCACTGGAGGATGAAGGAACCTCCTCAGGGCCATAATACAGTACATGCATGACTTTCTCAAGTCTAGCACTATACGATATAAAGTTCAATAGATACAGAGGTATTCCTTAATGAAAGATTCAAGATCTGTTTGAATCACAAAATAGTGCATATGGTGCATCCCTACCACATACAGTAGACAAGGGGTCCCCAATCTTCTTTACTCGTGAGCAGCATTCAAATGTAAAAAAAGAGATAGGGAGCAACGCAAGCAAGAAAAAGTTCCTGGGGGTAACAAATATGGATGATGATTGGCTATTTAGTAGACTAATGTGGATTGGCAGCCTACAGGAGGCTCTGTTTGACTATAAAGCTGGTTTCTGTGCAACCAAGCTTTGGGATTCTCTCCAAGCCTGGGGTTCAAAAATAAGCACCTGCTTTGAGGCCACCAGGAGCAACATCCAAAGGGTTGGGGACATGTTGCTCAGGAGCCACTGGTTGGGGACCACTACTGTAGACCATGTTCTCACTGATACTATGGAAGGCAAATTAAATACTACAATGTGGCATTAGTTAAGAGGCTTATTTATTAAAGGTCAACATTTTTGTGGATTTAGAGGGTTTCGAAACCATGACTAAATTCACAATCTTTAAAACCAGGAATGTCATTAAAAGATTTGAATATAAAAAATGCTGAGTGATACGCTAAAAAATACCTCTAAAAATGTTAGTATTTGAACAATTCTGAAAAAAATCTGAAAACCTCTAAAAAATCTAAATTGATTAAAAAAGGTTTCTCATTAGACTTTTTTTTCGTGCCTTTACACTTAAGTTAAGTGTCAAATTTTTAGAGCTTTTAAGAAATATAGGAAAACTAACAAATTTTTGAGCTTTATGGAAAAATATAGAAACAGGACCCTAAGGGCCAAATTTATCATTATGCACTAATTCGAGGGCTTTTAGCCCTCGAATTCGGACGAAATTTGATAAGCATTCGAAAAAATTTTTAATTTTAAAGTTAAAGTCCTTCGATAATCGAATGGTCGAATTATCGAATATCCAATCTATTCGATACGCTCAAATTTTGTGTATTCCATGATCGAAGTGGCCAAATTTGCATATTCGAATGTCCGATAAAATCGTATGATCGGAATTCGATCGAACTTCAAATTATTCACGTGAATTTAGTAAATCTGCCCCTAAATGTGCATTTTAGAGGAATTATAAAATCTGCATTGTTTGCACTTGAGGGTTTGCACTAGAATTTATGGGGTAAATGTTCAGATTCCCTAACTTTAATACCAGTAAAGTAACTGGGCATCCCAGGGCCAGGGTGCAGGCCTCTGGACGCAATTTTTGTGCCAGTTTCATGCCGGCACAAGCGTTCGGTGGGCCATCTGTGTAGTTCCTCCACTGTTTATTGCTTTCACAATAAGGGTGCTTACTTAAATGCATGCTGAGTGTGGGAAAAATGCAAATGTTGCATTTAACCATTTTTTTTCTATTCCAAACGCAACCCTCTGTTCTACTTAAAGTAAAGTGTGCCAAGCACAAGAAATTGCAACATGCTGCATCTAAGCAAACTCACTGAAATGCAAATGGAGTAAATTGCTCATGAGTACAGCCTGGAAGAATATACTGGGATCAATCAGCGAATATGTTAAATGCCCATGAGTCCTTAAAGGAGAACTAAACCCCCCCCAACAGCTAAAAGCCCCCATTGCCCCCTTCCATGCTTGCTCTCTGCATAGTGCTCTACAAGAATAAGTGTCCCATCCAGCAACATTGACCTACAGTAATTGTGCAGACTAGCGCAATGGAGCTCAGGGACACCATGTCTGGTCACTTCTGTATCTTCTGCATCGTCTTCTTACTTTTCGGTAATTTCTGGAGCTTTCTGGTTCCAACTGCACATGTACAAAAATCCGTCAGGCGGCATTTCCCCATAATTTCCCAGGGGCAGCAAAAAGGCAGAAACATTTTCTGTTCAAGAAGATACCCGAGCAGGCCCGGACTGGCGATTTGTGGGTTAGGGCAAATGCCAGAGGGGCTGCTATAAGGTGCCATAGAAAGTCAGTGTTTAGTGGGCTGGTGGGGACTGTTTGGGCCTCTATGTGGGCTGATTGGGCCTCTGTGTACCTGAAATGCCAGGGCCTATTTTAATTCTCAGTCCAGTCCTGTACCCGAGTGCCGATTGTGCACATTTAGGTCAGTGTTGCTGGATGGGGCACTTATTCTTGCAGAAAACTATGTGGGTTGCAAACATGAAAGGGGGGCCAGTAGAGAAAGCAAATTGGGCATTTAGCTGTAGGGGGTTTAGTTCTCCTTTAAGAACCTATTTATAGTCTATATCTATAGTAGACAGGTTATATTTACCTACTAACCTGCCATCATTATCACAGCATTTTTTTTTACCAGGCAAAGCAAACGCCCCACCATGAGCAGCCAATTAACGTTTAAAAAGGTGCAATTTCTTTACAGGAAAGAAAACTTTGGTAATTGTATAATAAATATGAAAATTATCTCTAATTTGTCAAACAGACAAGGAAGGAGAATAAAATGCGCCTGATGTAATCACAGGCAACTTCTGAAATTGTAAAAAGCGAAATATTGTTTGAAGCTAAAACATACACAAGGCTTCCTATATGTAATCAGAGATTTCATTTCTCCTCATTATGATCTCATGAGCACATTAAGATGTTATTACCATTAATTACTCCGGAGCGTCGGCGCAGGAGCAGTGACAGCTCCATCTACATTATTTTATCATCACATTGTACTGCTGAAATGTGGCAGCATGTTAGTACAGAGAAAACAATGTGCACAGCAAGGTGAGCTATATCCTAACTGCCAACACATATATAACTTTTACAATAAAACACTTTCACTGGGAAATTGCATTTCAATTAGAAATTCATTTTTCAAGTGTTTAAATAACAACATGCAATTAACGTTACCCTCCAAGGAAAAACATATCACAAAGATATTGCTGATATATAAGGAATCAACACACTTTATCCTTTCCATGCCAGGAGCTTGAATGCTTGAGGGCCCCCCCATTATGTTGCAGCTCTGCCCCCTGCCTGGAATTCCACGGGACAGAAGGTGTCTTACATGGTCTTACAGTGTCTGCGTTACCTTTGGTTTCCCAATCACCCGAAAAAGGTAGAATCTATGCAATTGGTGTAGAGCAGGGCTCCCCACAGCCAGTCAGGGGCCCAGAACCGGGACGTGGACAGTCCTGACAGGCCACCGAAATTAATATGGCACGGCCAAACTGGACACCAGCAGCCCCCCCTCCCCCGGTCCTTGCAAAAAAATTTGCCACTGTACCTGTCCGTAGACAAAAAAAGGTTGGGGACCCCTGGTGTAGAGTAGTGATGTGTGGGTTGAGAAAACCTCAACCTGCCCAACCAGCTCCCACCCAACTTCCAGCTTCCATGTATAGACCCAACCCACTGATGAGGTCAGAAAAGAGGTGGGACAAGCACGTGCCTATAAAACCAGAAGCCGGCAGTGTAAGGTTAGGCACCCGCCCATGACCCACAAATGGCGATAGTGAGGTCCACCTTTAGCCCCGGGTAAACCCACGGGCATTGAGTCGGCCTGCACATCAGTAGTGTAGGGCGTCACCATTCTATGATCAGCAATAAACAAAGGCGTAAAGGCCACTGTATTCTGACTTTTGCTTCTGAATTGTTTTTTGAACAAGCTATAAGAAAAAAAACTTTTGGGGTTGTTCAAGGAAACAGAGTTTTCCACTTGTAATACAACACAAGGGCAATGGGAGGAGGCACAGAACAGCCTGAGATATTATTGAGAAAGAATAAAACTAGAATCTTTAGTTTCAGGTTCACCTTTAAGTTACCTTTTAGTATGTTAAAGAATGGCTAAGCAACTTTTCAACTGGTCTTCATTTTTTCTTTTTTTTTTAATAGTTTTTGAATGATTTCCCTTCCTCTTCTGAGTCTTGCCAGCTTTCAAATTGGGGGGTCACGGACCCCATTTAAAAAACAAATGCTCTGTACGGCTACAAATGTATTGTCATGGATACTTTTTATTACTCTCTTTTCTATTCCGGCCTCTCCTGTTCATGTTCCAGTCTCTTATTCAAATCAACGCATGGTTGTTATGGTGATCTGTGTCCTAGCAACTAGACAAAATTACAAACCAGGGAACTACTAAAAAAAAGCTAAATAGCTCAAACCCCACAAATAATAAAAAATGAAAACCAATTGCAATTTGTCTCAGAGTACAGGTATCACACTCTACATCATTCCAAAGGGTAACAAAAACTTGAACAGTAATAACTCTCACAGTCGAATCCTTGTGCCTGGCTGAACCAAACCCTAATTTGCATATGCAAATTAGGAGTGGGAGGGGAAATCACATGACTTTTTAATCACAAAACAAGGAAGTAAAAAATTGTTTCCACTTTTTCCTTTCTTGGCCCTAATTTGCACATGCAAAATAGCATTTGGATTTGGTTTGGTATTCGGCTGAATATTTCACTAAAGATTCGGGGATGTGGCCAATCCCAATTAGTGTATTGGGTGCATCCCTAGTAACTAAGTATATCTTCATACAACAGCAGCAGTTTGATCTGACCCATATCAATGCAGGGAAAATACATGGTAAGATGTAGGCGGCATTGAAGGGGGTAAATGCAACAAACTGAATAATGTAACTGTAAGAAAGGTTATTTAATGAACATGTTCAGTCTATCACAGAGGAAGGAAAGAAGTGTTGGAAGACTACGTGGCCTCAGATTGTATGGGGGTTATTCTAATCCTGTGTCGGAATCTTGTGTCCTCTGGCAAATCACTTTATCTTTGGGTAAAATATGTCCCGAAATTTACTAGTGAGCAGGTACCGGCTGTCCCAGAGCCTGTGTGTATACAGCTGTGCTCAATGAATGGCGCTACATAGAAGGGAAAATATTCCATTTGTCCTGCACTAATAGGAAAGCTTTTGGTTTCAGACCCTATTCAGAGAAAAAACAAAAAACACTCGCCCCCCTCTCTCTCTCTCTCCTTTGTACTTGTTAATGTAATTGTTACCTTTTAGGAAAAAACATGAATGAATCTGGTAAAATGTAAAGACTCTATTTATTCAAGGCTGAATTTTAGTGGTTTGTAAACTACGATTAAACTTTATTTCTCGACGGGAGTTATTTATCAATATCCAAATGTTTCTGATATGTTGTAAAAGTCCGACCAAACTAGAATCCACGGTGTGACCTTATTTATTAAAAGAAAAAAAGCACAATTTAATCAGATTGGGGACAAACTCAATAAAATCAAATAAAAACCCAAATCATACGATTTTTTCCCGAACTGTTAAAATTTGAACTTTTTAAGATTTTTGCCTGAAAAGTCCGAAACAGCCAGATTTTGAGCTATTTCAAGAATAGACAACAGAACCTTCCATGTAGGATAGCGACCGCTCCTACTGACTTATATTCAACCAGATTGACAGTTTTTTTCTTTCACTGAAAATTCGGATTTTATAGTAAAAAAAATGTTTCTACCATTCTGAATTGAATAAATAACTCCCTAAAACTACCAAAGCCATGAAACTCAGGGGCAGATTTATCAAGGGTCAAATTGAAAATTAAAATGTGCCACTTCAAATTTTGATATATTAAAAAAGAAGAAAAATGTATGTGCTTCCTGCAAAAAACTGGTTAAAGTTATTTTTGCAGGAAGCGCGTACATTTTCTTCTTTTTTTAATATATTATCTTTTAGGTGTGGAAACCTTTTATGTATTGCACATCCGACTGACTTTCTTTTTTGCGCAAGGTGTAAACATCGTTTTATCTAAATTCTAATTTTTAGTTTATGTTGGTGTAATTCGACTAGGGAATAGTCCAAATTTGAGTTTAAAAAATTCGAAATTCAAATTTATCATGTACGGTCATTTTAAAAATTCATCCTGTTGAATTGGTGTTTTGGCCTGTGGGGGACCTCCTATAACATATTTGGAGTCATTTGGTGGAAAAACTAGAATTAGATTGATTTCCATACGAGTTTGTGGGGTGATCCTATTCTCACAACTTTTTAAAATTAGATTTTTTTAAATAAATTTTGATTGGTGGGTTTTTTTCCCCAATTTTCGAGTTTATGGGAATTGATGAGTTTTTATAAACTCGAAAATTCAACCCTTTATAAATCTGCCCCTAAAAGTTCTGAATATAAAGGGGCCTATTTAGCACATCTCAATTTTTTCGGGTTGAGCTTTTAAAGGGGAAAAACTCACATTTTGAATTTTCCCCCAGATGTATTATGGTCTGAAGCTGCAAAAAATTGGAATGTGAAAATACTGCAGCTAAAACCTGTTGAAATCATGTAGAAGTCAAAGGCAGATGGTTCCTTCAACAACTGGAACATGTTTTTACCTTCAGGATTCTCAATAGTTTTGGGCTGTTTATCATTTGATAATCCTATTTGCGTTTTCAGGGGCAACAATTTGATAAAGTCGAGTTTTCGGAGTGACAATTCAAAAAAATTAAGATTCAAACTGACTCTCGATTCTGGGTTTTTTTCGAGATGTTTTATTAGTCAATGCGTCAATTAGTCAAAGTGTTTCGGGTTTGGGAGTTTGACTTTTTTTTAATAAAGTGAGAAAAAAAATCATGTTTTATTAAATAACCCCCTAAATGTACAAACAGAAAAAATTACTGAACAATTCGCAAAAAAAATGGACATTTCTAAACTCTCTGAAAATTCACAGTTTTTGGTTAATTGCTAGCAAAAAAAAAATTGTCTGAACTGTTTATAGTAATAGAATCAGTGTTTTTGGGCAGGTTTTGTATTAGAATTTTTTACGAAGAATAGATTTTTAGAAAAAAAAAACTAATGTTTTTGAGAAATTAAAAATGTGAATTTTATTATAGAGCAGAATAATGCTTAGAAAACAGTGGGAGTACGTTGTGATTGTAGAAAATAATTTCTAAAAGGCAATTAGTGTGTGTGTCAAGTTAATTGCAGGGGTACTTGTAGGTGCCAGGCATATTCACAGGGCACTGTATGGGCGATACATAGGAAATAAAGTGTATGTATGATGATTATATTCAGACAAACAAGAGGTACGTCTTATTAGGAAGGCAAAAGTTCAGTGGAAATGCAGTGCTCAGCTTCAATGGAACCACTGGGAAATCATGTTTTACAGTTTGTCGTGTCGAGGAATACAAAGGCTGAGGAATCACCTGCCCATAAAACCCATGATTGACATTATAAAGTGCTAGCATTTAAAGCACCAAAGCTCACATAAGAATTAGAAACAATAATAATAATAATAAACACCCCCAGCTCCAGTTTGCAAATGCCTTCATCTTAGGGACGCCGAGTCTGTAGAGAGAATCAACTCGCTAAATTGGTTTCCATATTATAAGTCAATCCACTGACACAGACAAAAGTGCGAGGACCTGTTGCTAAAACGGGAAAGTAACTCACAGCCTGATATACTCACAAAGCACAGACAAAATCTACCCCAACTGTCCGGCTTTTTGAAACATATATAAAATTTTAAAGGATATACAGGAATGGAAGAGAATGATCCTGGTATCCTCATAACAGATCTTTCTGTAATTTAGATCTTCATACCTTAAGTCTACTAGAAAATCATATAAACATGAAATAAAGCCAATAGGCTGGTTTTGCCTCCAATAAGGATTAATTATATCTTAGTTGGGATCAAGTACAAGGCACAGATATGGGATCTGTTATCCAGAATACTTGGGACTTGGGGTTTTCTGGATTATGGATCTTCATACCTATAGGGGCAGATTTATCAAGGGTCGAAATTTGAATCTGAAAAACGTTGAAATTCAAATGACCAACCTGAAATTAAATCTAAGTTTTGTTTTGGCCGAATAGGTCCATTTTAGTTCTAATTCAAATCGTATGAATTGAAGCAATAGTGCATTCAATCCAATTTGATTCGAAAAAAACCTTTGATTTTTCAAAGTCCAATAATTGACTCCAAATAGGTTCAAGAGGCCCCCCATAGGCTAAAACAGCAATTTGGCAGGTTTTAGATGGAGAATGGTTGAAGTCAAAGACAGTACATGATACATTTTGAAATTCTAATTTTCTAATTTGTTGCAAATTCAAATCAAATTTGATCTATTCCCAAATTATTTTACTTTGAATTTTAAATTCAACCCTTGATAAATCTGCCGCTAAGTCTACTAGAAAATCATGTAAACATGAAATAAACCCAATATTAATAATAATTATATCTTAGTTGGGATCAAGTACAAGCTACTGTTTTATTATTACACACAAAAAGGAAATCAGTTTTAAAAATGTGAATTATTCGATTAAGGATTAATTATATCTTAGTTGGGATCAAGTACAACCTACTGTTTTATTATTACAGGTATGGGACCTGTTATCCAGAATGCTTCGGACCTGAATCTTTCTGTAATTTGGCTCTTCATACCTTAAGTCTACTCGAAAATCATATAAACATGAAATAAACCCAATAGGCTGGTTTTGCTTCCAATAAGGATTAATTATATCTTAGTTGGGATCAAGTACAACCTACTGTTTTATTATTACAGGTATAGGACCTGTTATCCAGAATGCTTCGGACCTGAATCTTTCTGTAATTTGGCTCTTCATACCTTAAGTCTACTCGAAAATCATATAAACATGAAATAAACCCAATAGGCTGGTTTTACAAAGAAAAAGGAAAACAGTTTTAAAATTTTGGATTGTTTCATTACAGTGAAAGAAATAGTAAGGGAGACGGCCTTTCCGCAGTTCAGAGCTTTCTGGAAAAAGGGTTTCCAACTAACGGATCCCATAACTATATATATATATTTAGACTGTAAGCCCTACGGGGTAGGTTCCTCCAGCCTTTTGTCTCAGCACTTAATCTGTATTGTAATTAAATTTTATATTTATGTGAACTGTATTTCTAATAATGCATTGCTACTTATTAATACAGTGACCCCTTGTTTGTTACTACTAATTTATTGTTGTGCAGTACACTGCTTTGTCCTCAAGGAGCGCTATACAAATAAAAACATACACCATATACACATACCATAGTAATGGTACAAAAAAAATCCACCAACTGCCTGGATGCCAAGTGTTAGTTGAGCAAGCACATCCCCAGCAATAACTCAGCCCTCACTGGACTTATTTAAAAAAATTATAACATCCTTTTTATTGTGCAAAATCTAAATTTTGGTCACCTATTTTTTAAATTAGAAAAGCCTGACCAAACTAGAATCCACAATTTGACCTTATTTATTATTTTTAAAAAAGCACAAATTAATTGCTTTGGGGAAAAACCTGAAAAAATTGTATGAAAAATTCTATCATGCGATTTTTTTCTGAGTTTTTTTTTCCAAAATGATATGATTTTTTTTGTGTGTTTTCCCCAAAAGCCTGATTTTCAGGTGATTTTTTTGCCGAAAAGTCCAAAATAGTAACATTTTTGGGCTAATTCCAGCGCAGACCAAAGAAAATTCCAAATAGGATATGGACCTTTCCCATCGACTTATAAACAACCGTGGCAGGTCTGAGATGCCGGATTTTTGGATTTAGACTTTATGGAGCCTCAGTGTTTAAAGGGATACTGTCATGGGAAAAATGTTGTTTTCAAAATGTAT
>CM044434.1:3011865-3022364 GCA_024363595.1 Xenopus borealis | reverse complement strand
ACTGGGCCACAGGGATACCAGGAAAACTCGGTGGGCCCAGGTGTCAGTGGACCCTCTTGCTTCTAACCATTTAGCCTATTTCATGGTAATTACCTATTTCTTTATCGGGAAAAAATGCTTCATAATGGAAGACTATAGTAAGTAGACATAAAAGACTAGGAGAATAAAGAGTTTGAGTGAGGAGAGGAGGAATAATAGTTTGGAAAGTGAGCCCACGGCCTAAAGTTTTTCTGGTGGCCACACCTTCTAATACTTTCTGGTGGGCCCCTGGCATCCCAGTCCAACACTGCATGCTTCACAAGCTCACACAGTAAAATACATGTAAATGTGCACTGCTCCAAAGGCATCAGGAAGGGAAGAGATACTTGTGCTCCTGGGACCTGAGGTGCAACACAAACAGCAAACAAGTGACAACCACTATCTGGTTTTTATGATTATTTTATTCCGTATTGTGGCTAGTGGATAAGGTACCCTGCCCAGAGCAAATTTGTTGTATTTATTTCTACATTGTAGGCGATTAACTTTAACTAAAAAAAATTTAATTGCACAGTGTCAATAGTTCATATCCTGAACTTCTGATTGTAAATTTGTTTTAAAATGTTTGCTTTTAAAACGGACCTGTCGCTGAGATATATAAAGCTGTATAATGAAATTCCTTTGGAAATTAAACATGGGACTTTCATTCTTTTTTCAGTAAAGTAGAAGGAAAGGTATTTTTACTTGTAGGTGGCAAAATATAGGCACCCCGAAGTGAGTGCATGTACTTACCTGAAACCCAGGATGGTGCTCTTACCAGAAGAAAACTGCACCGGCCCGGGATTCTTTCAGTGAGAACACAGAGTGATTGTCTTCCAGCTTCTTCTTTCCTTAAATTTCCAGGAGCGGACACATGCACAGAAGAACAAATAGTTGGCTTTTTCTCTTAAAGCAGGAATCTGATTGATCTGTGGTGTTCCCTGGAATAACCCTGGGCCAGTGCAGTTTTCTCCTGATAGAAGCACCAGCCCGAGGTTTGAGGTAAGTACGTGCAATCACTTGGGGTTGCCTAGCTTTTGCCCCCCACCCCCAAGTAAAACAACCTTGTCTTCTTCTTTAAAACATCCATACCTGTTATAAATGTGTTTACTATCTGAGCTGTCAATCAAACATTACCTGCCTCAGGCATAGAGGCAGGGCAGTCAATAACTTTCCCTTTCAATTCAGCTATTCCTTGATGTCACTGCTCTCCTCACATCCCCCTTCCCATCTCCTGCTCTAAAATTATGTAGGACACTGGACATGGGCATTAGGTCCGCCTATTCTGGTGCTTACATAACATTTTGGGGTGATAAACAATTTGCCTTTTTGTTCACAAAATGGCACCTGCCTGCTTGCTGTGATTGTGTATTCCAAGACTGATGGAAACAAATTGAAAATAATAGAGTGTAAGTAAAGTAAACTAACATGACAGAAAACAATTTGGAATTATTTCTTAGGGTGACAGGTCCCCTTTAAAGGAGAAGGAAAGGCTAGGAGAACTTGGGAGTGCCCAATGTTACGCACCCCCAAGTGTTTGTATTGACTTACCTGTAACACCAGGCCAGTACTCCTATCGGCAGAAACTGCACTAGCCCAGGGTTATACCAGTGAGCACCACAGAGCCATCTACTTCCTTCTTCCTCCTTCGCACAGTAGATCGAGAAGCCGAATTATAACGTTGGCTATTTCGTTCTACTGCGCATTCGATTTCCCCGGGAAATTTGAAGAATGAAGAAGATGGAAGTGGATCGCTCATGGGGGCAAATTCACTAAAGTCCGAAGTGACTAACGCTGGCGTAAATTCACCAGCGTTAGTGCAAATCGTAACTTCGCAAATTCACTAAGTCCATCGCTGGCGTAAATTCGCCAGCAATGTAGATAGTCTAGCGCAACTTCGCACCCTAACGCTGGCAAAGTTGCACTCTGGCGAAAATTCGCAAATTCACTAAGCTAGTCATTTTTCTGAATGTTAGCCCCTTCGCCAGAGTTCACTTCGCCATGTTAGAGCAGGCGAAGTGCAATAGAGTAGATAGATTTTGTAAAAAAAAATGTTACATTTTTTCTAAGTCCCAAAATAGTTGACGCTGGCGTTTTTTCCTTAGTGTAGCTCCCCCCTTAATTTCCTAACATAGGTCAAATATACTAGACTAGGGGCACATGTGTAGGGCAATAAAACAACTAGATTAGGCTTTATTAGGGTTCCCTGGTCTTGTGTAGTGTAATGTCTGAACTGTAACATATACTCCATTCAAACTTACAAGTTCTCGCCGTATGCAAATTAGCCTTCGCTAGCGCAACTGCGCTTTGCCTGGCGAATTTTCGCTAGCGCAATTTTGCTAACGTTCGCTTAGATGAATGTAACTTCGCTTTTTAGTGAATTAGACGAGTGCTGGCGAAAATTCGCCAGGCAAAGTGCGGCCAACGCTGCTTCTAAGTGAATTTGCCCTATGGTGCTCACTGGTATAACCCCAGGCCGGTGCAGTTTTCTGCCGATAGGAGCACCGGCCCGGGGTTACAGGTAAGTCAATACAGTCACTTGGGGTGCCTAACATTTGGCACCCCCAGGTAACTCTAGACTTTCCTTTTCCTTTAAACAGATGTGCAGTAAATGCTACCGCCTGCTTGCCTGCCTAATGTAATTATACCAGTAGTAAACTTTGCACCTTTAATTACATTTGCCCATAAGTCTTGGCATTTATGTAAATAACTATTATAAGAAGTATATTTGGACAACTCATGGCAAAGTCAATCATACTGAAACATTTTCAGCATTATCCTGTAGTTTGGGGTATTTGCCAGCTGTGTCTTTGTTTACATCACTACTATATTGTTCCATTCAAAGATGCAGATTTATATTTAATGCATTTACGTTAGTTGCAATGGAAGAAGATCGTTTAGAAAGCTAACATTAATGAACTTATTTGTCGGTAATTGAATTTGTGAGGTCGTAGAGGTTTTTTTCTACTTCGAATAAACTAACAATTTAAGAAAACACATTATTATTATTAATTAACAAATCCGAATACAAAAACCCTGAATGTATACAATCTTAAATAGAATTCTTTTTCTATCTTTACAAACTCAAAAATCTCTAAAATGTTGAATTAAAAAATATGGCTTAAATTTTGTCTAGGATAACCTGCATTGACTTCTACATGAACCAGTAAGCTTTTAGATGCCAAATGTTTACATTTGAATTGTTCTAGTTTTTTTGTACTTAATAAATACAAAACATTCAAGTTTTTATGCAAAAAAGATTTGAATAGTGACAAAAATTAAAATTCAGCCATTGATACAATCACCCCTTAAGTATGTTTCCTTAATTTAAAGGAGAAGGAAAGGTTAAAGGTAAGTATGCCTCAGAAAGGTCTCTATAAATACACTAGTAAAACTTCAAAGTAATGCTGCTCTGAGTAAGAAACACTATGGGGCACGTTTACTAAGGGTCAAAAAGTGAAAATTCGAATTAAATTTGATTTTCAAAGTAATTTTTTTGTTTCGAATTTCAAAGTACTTGACACTTTGCCACGTTAAAGCTGCTGAATTGCCATTTTAGCCTATGGGGGACCTTCTGGAACCCTAACAGTGATTTTTTTCAAAGTTTTGCAAATTCAAAGGATTTTGGCCAAAATCGTTGGATGCATTTGATCGATTCTTATTTGATCAAAAACTTTCAAAAAATTCAATGGTTGAATTTCAAAGTTATTTACCTTCAAAATACGACCCTTAGCATGCTCAGCTTGATCATCAGCTTGAGCATGCTCAGTTTGCTCCTCTCTCTCTCCCTCCTACCCTCCCGGCTGTAATCTGAGCCCAGAGCTATGGGTGAGCAGGGAGAGACTCAAGCAGGAAGTGATGTCACACTGAGCTAATATGGCAGCTGCTATCCTAAACAGATTCTAGAGCTGTTTACTCAGGTGTGGTAAAGCATTCAGAATAAATATAGCATTCTAGCTGGCACTATTGAGGCTAATCTATTAGCAATAAACTATCTTGGTAGCTTTCTTTCTCCTTTTAGTAACTGGCAAAATTTCAAGTATCCTGTATGAAAGGATTATGTATATAGAGACATTCTTTGCAGCTAAATTGGTATTTTGGATTCAAACTTTTTAGCTGTAATAGCTTTATGCATAGTTCTAGTTTTGTGGTGTTGGTGGTGTCACATTTTTGTGGTGTGTCCTAAACAAGAAGGAATTCATATCTGTAATTGTTTTGCTCGGAAGAATCAGGGATCAATGATGTTTTTGAAACTCTATGAAAAGAAACTTTCTGTATTAAGATGTTTATTTTTAAATTTAACCCAAACTGTTTATAATAGTTAAAAACACAACAGAGTGTCCATGATAAATGCCAAGTTGTGCCATAAAACCGTATATAATTTAGCTTTATTCTTGGAGGTTTTACTAACAAAATACTAAACACAATGAATTCAAAATGCTTAAAAGCAATCCATGTATGCGGAAAAATGTCACCAATGGGGTTAAAGCAGGCTCATGTTCCAGGCGGGATGATTGGTTGTGGGTTGCTTAGGTTGAGATAAAATATAGAGAAAAATTATCAAACATTGTGGTTAATTAGTAATTTATCAGTTACTGGCAAACTCAGGAATGAAGCATAATAATGGCCCACTAGTTTTTCACACAGGGCCACCATCAAGGAGGCCTAAGCAACATGGTCAGATTCATGGTCAAATGCAAGAGGTCCTCTGCACTCAACCCATTATCAATGTATTTAAGACATTGAGACATTCTGTGCATTCAGCTACTAAGAAATGCCTTACCCTTTAAACAACAAGGATTGTTTGTCCATATATTGCAATATATTTAAGATGAACAACTACGTCAAAGTCATCCCATATCTGGCCAGTCCTACGCTCAATTTTCATCAGATTCATGGTCAGCAAAGGGGATGGGCTTTGCAGGGAAGTGGGTGGGATTTGAATGGATTGTGGATGTGTAACAGGTTGTGACAGATAATTGGATGTGTAGACAGGTGTGGCATTGGTTGAGTGCAAGTATTATAATTAGAGGCCCATTTTACTAAGTTGGCATGGTCCACTTTGCAAGGGGCCCAGAAGGGAGCTGGCTGAACAATGTAACAAGACTAGTGATGGGGCTTTGCAGGTACAACTCTTATCCAAAGATAAAATATTGAGAGTGAACATTTAGGGGATTGGTTATTAAAGTCTGATTTTTTTCTAGTCAGACTAGGGGAAAACCACAATTCTTTCATAGAAAAAAAACTTTTTGGAGATTTATTAAACCCTGACAGTGTTACAAGTCCGAATAAAAAAATTACTCCAACTCAGACCTGCCAAATTCATGTAGAAGTCAATGGCAGATGTCCCATTGACACTTTGAAGATATCTTAATCTGCCTTGGGTTTTGTTCAATAATCCAACAATTTTGCAGTTTCAGCATGAAATCTGAAAAAGTTTCAGGTTTTGGATATCAAATCCGAAAAAAAAAATCACAGTTTTCAGCGACAAATCCAAAAAAAATCCATATGATTCAGATTTTTTTCATGATCGAGTCTTTTCCCACAAATTAAATGTTCATGAAAACGTATTGAAAGAGGGAAAAATTGGTTTTCAAAATAGTAATAAAATTACAGATATTGATAAATAGTCCCCTGGGAGTCAATTGGAAGGAACAGGGGCCAAACAGAAGCAAGCTCAAACATATCCAGGTCTAACACAGAAGGCCAGGCCTTCACTTGGATAACTGCAACTTTGGCATCTACATGTGTGAACAGCTTTGACGATACCTAATAGACCTAATGGGTACTGTATTATAATTAGAACCCCATTTTACTAAGATGGCAGGCCCCACTTCATAAGAAGAGAGGTTTACTTATAACTGGAGGTTCCTACATATATGAACAACTTGGATGATACCTAATGGACTGGTCTGCTTTTCTACAAGTTGGTCGGCATGACACCAGTTAAGCTGAAACCATTAACTAATGCTTGTTTATTTCTTGGATTTTAAAAATAGCAGAGGAACAACAACAGATGTGTGTTATTTACCATATTTTTAAACTCCGTTAGAGCTCTGTAAAACTCATATGGGTATAAAAGCTGTGTGAGTCAGCTGATGGCATTCTTCTAGAGCAGACAGTATGTATGCAACTTACACAGAATGTTTTGACATTGCTTTGAAGTAATGTTAATAGCAGCAAAACACATTACATTATAGCAACAACATTTTTTTTTTAAAGCCATTATTTTGCCACAAAGGGCTACAACAAAGAAGTAAAAGCCACAATGTTTGCTGTTTATCCCCTTGCTTCAAGATGATAGAAAATCAAAGGTGTTTTATTTCATGTTGTGTGTTTATTGTCACAACTTCTTTTCAGAACTAGACTAGCACAGGACTTTTCATATTGAGACCACGGGGCAAATTCACTAAGATCCAAAGTTGCGCCAGCGACAGATTCGCCGCACTTCGCCTAGTTTCGCCAGGCGTAGCTTCACCAGCCCTACACAAATCCACTAAAATGCAAAGTTGTGCTCATGATGGCGAACGGTAACAAAGATGCGCTATCGTTACTTCATCAGGCAAAGCGAAGTTACACTAGCGATGACTAATTTGCATACGGCGACAAATTAAAGCATAATGGATGCATATGTTACAGCCACTACACAAGCCCAGGAAACCTTTAATAAATAATATAAAGTTGTCCTATTGCCCTAAAAATATGCCCATTGTATAGTTGAGTTGTCATATGTTAGGGAATGTAGGGGGGAAGGAGGGTACCCTAAAAAAACTTTTCAGCCTATCACCCTAAAAAAAGTAAAAGACGCCAGCATTTTTTGGGTCTCAGAAATAAAATTTCAATTTTTTTTTTAAGGAAAACTATACCCTGAAAATGAATACTTGAGCAACAAATAGTTTAGATGAAATTAAGTGACATATTAAAGAATCTTACCAAACTGGAATAAATATTTAAGTAAATATTGCCCTTTTACATCTCTTGCCTTGAACCCCCATTGGGTGATGGTCTTTGTGCTGCCTCAGAGATCACCTGACCAGAAATACTTCAACTCTAACTGTAACAGGAAGAAGTGTGGAAGCAAAAGACACACCTCTGTCTGTTAATTGGCTCATGTGACCTAACTTTATAGTTTGTTTGGTATGTTTGTGTGCACCGTTGGATCCTAGGAGGCCGTCCTTATTTTTTAAAATGGCAATTTTCTATTTATGATTACCCAATGGCACATGCTACTAAAAAAGTATATTATTCGGAAAATGGTTTATTTACATGAAGCAGGGTGTTACATATGAGTTGATTTATGCAATATCTTTTTATAGAGACCTACATTGTTCAGGGGGTATAGTTTTCCTTTAAGAAACTCCTATTGGACTTCGTCTGGTCTGAGATGGCAAAGTCAAGTCTTGGATAAGAGGTAACGCTCCGTAAAATCTGCATCTTAGTGAAATAGAGTAGTTACATCCTTACGTCAGTGCGCAACTTTGCCTGGCGTAAGGGTGCAAAGTCGTGATAGAGACTGTCTACTTCGCTAGCGAAGTTACGCCAAGGACCATTAGTAAATCAGCGAAGCTCCGAAATTACATCACGAAAGCGAATTTGCGCTACCATTAACCGCTACGAACTTTAGTGAATTTCCCCCCATGTGTAGGCTTCTGTCTACATTTTTGGAATTTGTATTCTGCATATCAAGACGGAGATTATCAATAATCCAATTCATGTTTTTACCGCAAACATCTCAAATCAAATCGAAAAAAGTAATTTTCTAAACATGCTACATTCTACACTGAGGAATGTGTTTTTTTTATGTAGAAGTCAATAGGAGTTGAATTGTCAAATTTCAGTTTATAATTTGGCAAGATTATTGAATATAAAGGGCAGAATGTGAGTTTGAGTTGTTCTCCCACACGTGATATAGTTTACACATTTTCAGTTCTTCTTAAGCACATATTTGAGATTTTCTTTTTTTTAATAAAAAAACAAAGTCACAATTCTGTCCTGCTATATCTGACCATTTGTTAATAATGGCTACCACTTCATATAAAAAATATCAGGCACTTAAGATTTAACTATTTCAATTCCAATTCATTCCAGGATGGAATTCTTTCCACTTTGGGCTGCTGAGCAGCACTAGGGTTGCCACCTGTCCGGTTATTGAGGGCTGTGCAGGTCCAAATTGCAAATTAGGAATTTGATTCCCTGAGACTGACCCGGAAATCAAGCAATTACTGATCGCCACATCATAACGTCGCCTGTTGACATCGTGTACCCAACATCTATGACTGGTGGCAGGTAAAAGTGGTAAAACCTAAGCAGCACTGAAAACTACCCCTGCATAGAGAAGAATTGCATTGGACTATTTAAAGGACTAAAAAACTTTCTGTCATATTGAAAAATCTCTCTTCTTCGATTAATGTGTTAATTCATCAAATTCTTCGGACTTTAAGGAAAGTTTTTAGATTAATCATGACACAGACTGAACTCCTGGGAATTCTACTGGAAAAATGTGTCTATATACAGCGACGTAACTATAGAGGAAGCAGACCGTGCAGTTGCAGGGGGGTCCAGGGGGGCTCTATAGCTAATAAGAAAACCCCCTCCTCCCTAGCCACTCTCTTACTGGTGAGGAAGGGGAAGCAAGTGGGCGGGGTCAGGGTGGGGCATGAGCATATTGGGCAGGGCATGGAACTCAGGCAGAAAGTAGGTCGGAGGATGAGAATAGGAGTGTCCCGGGCCCCTCTGAAGGTTTTTTTTTTGCAAGGGGGAGGCGTTGTTCTCGTATTACACCACTGTCTATATAAATCAATAATCGATTTTTATACTTTTTATGTTCTATGTTATACTAGTGATCTCCAGCCACCCCACACTGCCACAATGAATTTTGCAACAGGAAAACCGCCATCCTTAAAATTTTAAATAACTCTAAAATGGTAAGAAAAAAATATATCTATTAATAATAAAAAGTCTGTTGGTGAAACGCCTATTATTCATTACTTTTGGGGGATATTTTTATTCCATCTAAATCCGATATCAAACACTTGTATGAAGAAAACCAGTTCTGTGACAAATGATCATTTCTCCCTGTGTATTTTCTGTACTGATTTGCAGGAAAGACATCCCTCTGGCCTTCAGATCTGTTGTGGAGAAATATCTTGATGGTTTATAAGAAGTCCCCCCATTAGATAAACAGCTCACAGGCTCAGAAGCAATTGCCAGACACAATGTATATAAGTATAATCTCTGCATGCTTCCGTGGAGAAGAGCTTTGCTGTATGTACGTAAGGCACTTAAAAGGTTACATGAGGACTCTGAAACGCTGACCTGAATAACCAGAGGAAATACATACGTTAACAAACATTCACTTATCTGATTTTGCCTTTGAAAGCCCGTACACGTCTATTTAACCCATTTTGCTGTGCAGAATGCTTCTGTAGAGTGTATGTGAGTTCACAGTTTCCCAAATAAAACCCTAAAATGAATGCAAAAATGAATATTTAAAATTTTAACACAAGTGCTAATGTCATGCTCAGAATGTTCGCTTCAGTTCACTCGACTTCCATCCGTGTGTCGTACACTGGTGACTAGAAGGGCTCAGAACACATTCAGAAGACCACGGTTATGTATTATTTTAGCAGTGTAAATGTTTTAAGAGGAAGAGCCGTGGCTCAAAATGCACCAAAATTGTATTGGATGACAAGAACACAGTTAACTTGTACCAAGTAAGTACAAAATGCCATGTGACATTTCCACTCAGAAATCGCCCACTTTATCTTGCGCTATACATTAAACAGGTGCTACTTTTTACCTGTATTGGTACTACCGCAGTTTAATTGCATTGGGTAAAAGATATGGATGCACTGAATCAGCTATTTGGGATTCAGCTGAATCCCCGAATCCTTCTTGAAAGATTCGGTTGCATAACACATACTGTATGCAAATTACGGACAGGAAAGGAAAATGTGGGAAAATATTTTTTACTTGTTTTGTGATTTCGCATCCTGCCCCAAATTAGGATTTGGTTCAGGCAGGCACAAGGATTCGAACCGAATATTGGATTTGGTGCATCCCTAGTAAAAAGTATGGCAACTTGTACCCAAAAACTGTTAGCTCTTGCTTCCATGTTTGAACAGCTATCCAGAGGTGTAACTACTGTTCGCTCATGGGGTGCAATCACACTTGGGCCCGCAAATGTCTTGGGGCCCTCCAGATGCTAGCGCCGATGCAATGGTGTACAGAAAACTGCTGGGGGGGTCTCTGATGCACAGCTGGCACCTAGGCCCGTCGCTACTTAGTTACATTACTGCCGCTATCCACACAAATTATAGCAATTATAGTATTATCTCCAGTCCAATGGTGTAACTATCAGTACGCGCATGTGAAAAAGCATGCCCTCTCTGTCACCTCCAAGTGATCTCATGTACTTACCTGAAACCCCGCGCTCCAGAAGAAAATTGCACCGGCCTGGGATTCTTGCATTGCACCAGCTTAGT
>CM044434.1:2896875-2924360 GCA_024363595.1 Xenopus borealis | reverse complement strand
ACATGGAACTGTCTCTGTATTTATTCTGTCCTATGTAGATTTTATTCTGGGGATGTTATCAATGGAACTGTATTTATCCTGCTGTATATTCAGAGGGATCATTCATTGAATGAGAACTGTATTTCTACTACCATGAACACTATCCATCTGCAATCAGTTTTTGTTTTGTGCATTCTCCCTGCACACTCCAAATACATAATGGCATGTTATGCATGAAACTGGTTCTTTAGAGTGTAAGCTCAAAATAATAGTATAATAGTAATAATAATTGAATGTGGAAACGTGAATATACTTGAATACATTTATATGTTCCCTTTGCTGCAGGCTGGGTGTTTGCACAAGAAGGGAGTTGGGCGTGCAATTAGTTACTATAATTTCATTGTGTGCGCAAGAGAGAAATAGCAGATAGTTCCAACGGCTGTCACTCTGCTGCTTTTGTAGCGGGAGAAGATGGCTCGGGGTTTGTATTTAATGGCTGTATCGGTTTTCCAGCACAGGAACATGTTATTAGTTGATTGTCAGAATAATATTGCAACATACTGCCTGGTGGAGCTGAGGGCCACATTAGATTCTAGTTTATTCCAGCTTCTGCCAGTGGAAAAGAGGCTAGTAAACAGAGTTTTTGGCCTCAGTCCTATCCAGTTTGAAAATAACCAGAATGCCCACAATGCCAACAGAGCAATTATTTTACTTTTGCCTCCTATGCATAGGACTGACCTACTGGGATACTGGTAGAAAACCTGGTGGGCCCACCTAAGAGGAAGGCAGGTGGGTGGCATCACTGTAGTGGGGGACAGAGGGGTGAACAGTAGGGGCCAGAGGGGTGACAGGGGGGTGGAAGAAGAGGCCGGTGGTAGGGGAGGGTTGGTCTATGGCATGATCATGGGAGGCATGGAGCACAGCAGCACTAAAAGGGAGGGAGAGTAGACACATAATACAGAACCCACCATGTATCTTTACATAAAGTCAGGAGGTCAGCAGTGTCCATGGGAGCAGAGGCACCATATTGCTAGATGAAACCAATGGAATTCCATACATACTTCTCTTCTATGCTGGTCATTATAGGCAACAGGACAGGTCAGAGTAAAAACAGGATTGCCATAATATCCATGTTAATATAATTTACAGGATGACTTTATTGCAAAGTTACTTGGATGAACCCCAACCAGCTAATGGCCAACAAGCAGAATGTTTGGCCAGATCAGATAGGGCATAAAAATGGCATAGCGCCTTCCTGTACATTCTGCTCCTTCCCTATGTGGCTGATCCTGGCAGTTTTCCTCCTTCACAGCCAGCTGCTCCCTCTCTGGTTTCCATGGTAATCTTGTTGTGATGTAAATTGGGCGTACGCAAGAGGGAGAGGTGAGAATCCTGCTTGTGAGTAGAAATTTGTAGGGGGTGGGGGGGTTAGGGTGGGAGAGATGAGAAGGAAGGGGCAGTTACGGGTGTGTATGGCAGAAAATAATAGCATTTAACAGCAGCTATTTGTGTGCAAAGGCTTTGGCTAATAGGGGATGCTGGGAAACTTAAAGGGACAGTGTAACACATTGAATGCCCTTTCCTGGGTATCCAATGGTATTTATTGCATTGAGAAGCCAGGGGTATACGCTCCCCCCCCCAAGTCTTATCCCGCTTTAAATCAGTAATTGTAATAATCTAGTCTACTGGGGGGAGCATATACATCTTGTACAGCCCCCAAGTTGGAGTCAAACCTAGGACCCCAGCCTAACAGTGCAAACTACTAAACATTAGAACATTCACAGAGATCGAACAACCTGTAACCAGTCAATTCATTATTGATACCAATTTGCAGCCAATAAAGCTACTGAGACACCTGCCCACAATGTTTCCCCAACATCTAGTGGGTAACCCTGCACCCATCTTGTGGCACCGACCCATGGGTGTGGGGGCAGTTTCAGTTATGTTCAACCAAAGGTGCCAAAATCAGTCTCCAACTCTATTTGCCCCTGTTACAGTTCAGCTGCCTATGAAAGTACCTGTTGGCTGATTGAGAGTCGCACAAGAATAGGGCTCTATATACAAACATTGTCTTGGAACCATAGAAATATCAGCTGATGAAGGGATAGACAATGCTAAGGGGGCAGCCAGACTATTATCTCAGTCTTTGCGGTGAGCCGTAAGAGTCTCAGCATGGGAGAGATGGTTTAGATACAGCAGGACACTGTGCAAGGGGAAATTAAATGAAAATAAATAGATATAGGAGACAGACTGGATTCTGCTGGTGCTTCTATAGTAACTTCCAACCATTATAAATACCCTCTGGTAATGATCCTCTAATGCTGGGTTTTATTATTTAAGGTAATTTATGTAGCATCTGACCTTTCAGTATCTATTTTGACCCCTTCCCCCTGTCTGTATTGATGAAGGATCATGGTCCCTCCTTGGTTAAGACATGATCAGGGATCTTTAATTCCAGCTGAGCATCCACAATACACACTTTGAATGAATAATGTCTAGTGGGGGAGTCAAAAGTTATCCTTGAGCCACATGAATACTGATAAAACCTTTCAAGTGAAATCCAGGAAACACCAGCAAGAATGCACCCCCATGTTTATTGTGTTTTTGGGTAGGTTTGTAATCCAAAACCAAAACGGGAGGCAGTAAAATGAAAGGAATCAGTAAAAGTTCCAATACTGTAAGTCATGAGGTAAGGAGAGACCACCTACAGCAACCTCTAGATCACAGGATGGTCGCAGCATGAACTGAGAACTTCACAAAGAGGGATCTCAATTGGACCAAATAATTAATATAAATATGAAGCATTGGTAGAGCAGGAGGCTAAGGGAGACCCCCATTTAGTTAGAGTATCACCCTGGAAGTGAAGGGTCACAGTTTGGGAAACATTTAAGGGACTGATGGTCCCAGGGAAAAGTTGTACAGGATTTTTTTCATACAAAACAATTCATAGTTGATTTTTTTCCCAGTTTTAAGCTACTACAGTAATAGCAATGAAGAACTGGAGGATGATGGGCAATGCAGCCATGTGTAAAGGTGGCCATACACGGGCCGATAAAAGCTGCAGACAGACCAAGACGGGCTTTACCAATCAGTTTTTGGCCGAAAGTCGGTCCCATCCCATCACATTGCGGCTGCATCTGTTTGTTGCTGCGATCCCGCGATCTGACCGCCTGTATCACCTCTATTGTGATCCGATCATTGGGCCCTAGGGCCCACGATCGGATCACCCCAATATCGCCCACCTCAAGGTGGGCATATCGGGGAGAGATCCACTCGTTTAGCAACATCGCCAAACGAGCAGATCTCTCTGTGTATGGCCACCTTAAGTTTTGGTTTAAGGTTGATGAGAACTTGAGGAGGATACCAGCATGCCTTTATCTCAAGAGGGATTGACTAGAAGGGCTTATAGCAGTTTACAGGGGGAGGGTCAAGGAATCTGTGACTCAAGCAGTGGGTGTGACTAGATCAGCCTGATGACATCTTACAGGGGGAGGAGCAGAGAGTCTGTGACTCAAATAGTGGGTGGAACTATTACATTATGATGGCTGCTTACAGGGGGAAGGAAGTATGCAAAGCAGCTGGTTGGCTACACTACAATGTTTTGATGGCAGGTTGCAGAGAGAGGGAATGACCCTGGTAGCACAAGCATGGGGCTGAACAAGTGCATAGTGCTCTGAGCTGGTGTAGTTGTACATGAGTTAATGATATTAGAAAGCCTTTTGCTGCCCTCTTCACTCTCTCATCTCATTTTCCCTGCAAATCAGATTTCCTCCAGTGAATTCTCTTGTTTTGTCCCTTCTGGCACAGTATCAGGGTTAATCTCTCGAGCAGAGAAAATGCTCCTCTCACTTTTCACTCTACCGAATCCCACAGCAAGTGGCTTCCAATTACAGCAGGGAGCGTGTCAGCTCATCCTACATGTGTTCAAACAGAGCCGACCAGAGGCAGCCGCCAGTGGGAAACACAGAGCTTTAATGAGATGAACTCGGCCCGCCAGCCAGTTTCCTAGATTTCCCACATTATGTGTTTCCTTGTGTGTCTCTGTGTGTGAAAAATAAGAGGTATTTTGCAATACAAAATTATCAGTCAGGTACCGCAAGGGGAACTTCATTACATACTAGAGATTTAGGGTAATGGGTTTCCTTGTCCTTTAAAGGAACAATAAAACAAATTTTAGAATTGTTCATCTGACTACTTCTCCTCTCAGAAACTTCTTCTGAGCCTTAGATTAGAACCATTGAGGAGAAGGTCTGCTGGTGTGGCCTATATGGAGAGTGAGAACTAGACACAGGAGGAAGCGTGGAACTAAAATTTGTATTGATTAACCATTGAGGAGCTAAGTGTTCAGTTTGATAAGGCAGCAAAAATGGGAATTTGGGGGTCCAAGTTTATTTATCCCCATCTCTGGGTATTTTTTAAATAAGTCAGTCACAACGTCACAAAGTTAGAAAATTCACAGGACTGGTCCTATTTGTAGCCAATCAAGGCATTAGACCTTCAATGGGCTATAAAGGCAAGGTATGAATTACAAACCATAGCCATAGTTCCAAGGATGTTTGAGACCAGGTAGAGGTTTTCACACCACATGTAACTATATTTCACCAGGCTGAGCATATCTAGAAGATCATAGGCATTCAAGCTGGGTATATCTAGAAGAGCATAGGCATTCAGGCTGGGCATATATATAGAAGATCACAGGCATTCAAGCTGGGCATATCTAAAAGATCATAGGCATTCAGGCTGGGCATATCTAGAAGATCATAGGTATTCAAACTGGGCATATCTAAAAGATAATAGGCATTCAAGCTGGGTATATGTAGAAGATCATAGGCATTCAGGCTGGGCAAACAGTTTATAGAAGATCACAGGCATTCAAGCTGGGCAAACAGTATATAGAAGATCACAGGCATTCAAGCTGGGCATATCTAGAAGAACATAGGCATTCAAGTTGGGCATATATAGAAGACCATAGGCATTCAGGCTAGGCATAACAAGAAGATCATACACATTCAGGCTGAACATATGTAGAAGATTATAGGCATTCAGGCTGGGCATGTCTGTAAGATCATTGGCATTCAGGCTGGTCATATCTAGAAGATCATAGACATTCAGGTTGGGAATATCTAGATGATCATAGGGGGTGATGGGGCTTCTTCCACTGGTTGAGTCCCCTTTGCTATTGCTTTATTCGCATCTAGGGACACTAGCCCCACTGTTTGCAGCCCTGCTCTACAGTTGTTGACCTCAAGTGGTGAGAAGTGGTACTGCAATAAAATACAAATTATTTTCCACCAATTTACCTGCCTGTCATGCAGAAACCCTTATTTTATCAAACCTTTATCTCTGGTATAAAAATAATTGTATTACTTTATTGTCTTTTGCAGGTTTTTTTTTTATTTTTGTACAATGCCCCAGAAGGGTTGATCATTGCAGAGGCAAGGAATCCATCCAACTTCTCCCTAAGCTAAATATATTTTATTAAGGTGGTTACAGAAATACAGCGCCAGCATCTCATGCATCCAAATCACATTTAACCTCTTATTACAAAGCAATTATATCTCATTTACTGTTCCTGCCCGTGCCAGCACTGTTAAATATTACATCAACTCATAACTGCCTTGCTAATTGCTCTAACACTTCTCTCCATAATGTGAACAAATTGCACCGGTACCTGAGGGGTTAAATTAGCTCCAGGCAAATGAGAAGCTGAAAGCTTTGCTAATCACTGCACCTTCATAATGGTCGAGGCTTATCAACTTGATAGGGTTCTGTGACAACCATATTAACTGTGGTGGCTGCTAAGGGGGGGGTGCATTGAGATTTTAGACAAATGTAAATGTGATCATGGTGGAGTATAGAAGATTTGATCATACAGATAGCCCAAGTTATTCGTTGGCATAGGGCCCGCATCTAATGGAATGTAGAGGCCAATGGGAATTAGGTCATCTGTAATTGTCTTAGTAGAGTGTCATGAGCCAAGCAATGAAGTATAGGAAAGCCTGCTTGTGTGCTGCCCTCAACCTGTAGAATCTTTGTATTGTGAATATAAAGAGGGTTGAGTCTGCTATGCTGAGGGCACTTATGTGTATAATCCTAGAAAATTATATAATTTGAAGTATCTTGGTTAATGAGTCATAGGGATATTGCTAGTCATACCACTGGCCCATCCTGTAGAAAGTAGAAAACTATTGTTAGTCCTACCATAGGTGGTAGACTAAGTGACCATTGACTTTGGTTGCCACTCCCAGTAGAGATTAGCACTGCAGAAAGGCACCAAAAGGAGAACAAGCAAGAATGTATTGGTCAACAGACCAATACATTCATGGACCACAGCAGTAAAGGGTTCAGAGAGTAACCTAACTATGTCTCCCTATCATAACAAGCCATACTAGGAAGCTTACAGTAGGGTAAAAAACATAGGTTGGCCTAGAGGATTATGATTTTGTGGAACCTTCCAAAATGTTTTGGTACTCTTGGAGCATCTAGACAGTGATAGCAGCAGCTATAGAGACACTGACATAACAGGCAAAGTAAAAGAAACAGTCAAATGAGATCTTTGCTTTTCGATAGCACCAGCCCATTATCCCTATGAGGAGCATACATTATAAAAAGACATAGATTTGGTGAAAACTCAGACTGGGAAGAGGCTAGTTTGCCATGTTAAACCATGTCCACTCCCACCACCGAGCCAATGCTGCCATTGGCCTTCATGTTGTATGTTACCTACTGGTCTCCTGGAGGCAGTATTTTCTGTTCAGTCTTTTTGAAGTAGATTTAGTAAAATGTGTGTGAGTTTGTTCTGGTTGTATGGAACAAGCTTGATCACTAGGGTGTGCTGTCTTCTTGGGGAACCATTTTTCCCCTCCAGCCCTGTAACAAAAGGAATCTTTCAAGGGCCAGGGGATCATTTAACATGGCGGCAATGAAGCTCCCCTTTTACCTCTGAGGCCCCAATAATTGAATTACATTGAAAACATTTAGGGGTTCCCTGATGCCAAAAATGGCAACACTCACTAAAGCAGAGTAAATTGCTCTAATATTCCACATGTGCCCATACGGCATAGCCAGTCGCTAATGTAATTCTACAATAACATGATTTAACAGCCACTTGTGCCTTGGACAAGAAGGGATCTAATTGGGTTATAGAGATCTTGAAAGCGTGAATGAATGTAGGGTCTTTGTGGGAGTACTTGGGTTAATCTACTTTTACATTCTTTTACCAGTTTCTGCTGTTGCTTAATTATCAGTATTTATACGATTGCTGCAGTAAATCTCAGCAAGTGAATATTCATAATATTGTTCCATTATAGTGATGGGTGAATTTATTTGCCTGCCGCGAATTCGCAAAACGGGCGTTTGTTGCCAGCTACTGCTTTTGTCACTGGTAACCGTGACAATTCACCATGCCCTCATTGACTAGTGCGGTAGGTTGTCATTGGCATCAAAAGTCCCATTTCGCAAATTTTTTGCCGTTCACGAATTTCACAGGAAATTCATGAAATATTCGGACAATCGAAACAGGACAAATTTGCCCATCACTGCTCCATTATTATCTGTTGTTTAACATATTTAAGGACCATGTCATCTTGTTTCTGCTTTTCCTTTGAATAACTGAACACAGTTTCTACAGATCAGATGTTGCAGGAAAACTCTTGCTTTGAACACTTTGAATGTCAATCTTCCTAAGGTGCTGCTTTATAACAGACCATATGTCTCCAGTCCTGTCACTGGATAACTCTAATTGCTGGCTTTCTGTGTTGCATGGAGGACCGGGCATTCTCCTTGAGGTATATTTCTATTTAAGCCTACATTTTCTGGAGCAGCATTACTTTAAAGTCTTAGCCTTCTCACTGTCAGTGCTGTGAAGCCTGTCTAACAAGCTATGCAAGCTCCCTTGTAGTACATGACTGGGACTGACAGCTAAGGGAAGAGCTCGTACATTACTTCTGCTGCACAGAAACAATAAATCAGATTAATTCTACCCCTGAGACTCAATGGGCAATACTTGCTGCATTACTGTAGCCAATTATGAGAGATTATACAGTAGAAGAGGGGCGAGAGTGTTTAAGAGTCAGAGGTCCAGAGTAGACAGGCAATACTAAGGTGTTTTTAAGGAAGAATTAAAGGTCTACCAGTGAGGCAGGATTCAATGCAGGGTATGTGAGATACAGTACTAGTGGCTGGTGTAAAAAGGTCCAACTATAGTGGATAAGACAAAGAGTTGTTTGGTGAGACAACAAGGTACAATAGTTATAAGACAAAGATGTCCAGAAGTGGTTGGTGATACAAAAGGGTCCATCAAGGATGACTGAAGCAACAAGGTGCAAAAGGAGTTGATGACGTAGGGATGAGTGAATTTTTTCACCAGGCATGGATTCATGGCAAATTTCTCCATTTTTCCACAAAACTGCAGCAAAAATCTACCAAGAAAAATTTTGCAGTTTCAAAAGACTCACCAAGACAAAATTGTTGCAGAGACAAAAAAGTCGCAATAAGAAAAAATTTACTTTAATGCATATGGAGTGAGAAAAAATTGTAAGAATTTGATGTGCATAAAAAAATTACACCCATTGACTTCAATGTGTTTTGTTGTTCAGTGAATTTTTTGGTGAAGCAAAATGGGACAGATTCACTCATCACTATTGGTGAGATAGAAGGGTCCACCGTGTCTGGGTGATACAACATGTACCAACAGTAGTTAGGGACGAATAGGCACAAAGTGGTCCAATAGTGGTTGGTGAGACAAAAGGGCCACTATGCCTGGGTGAGACAGTGTTTGATGAGACAAAGATGTCCAAAAGTGGTTGGTAAGACTAAAGGGCCCACCAGGGGTGACTGAGACAACAAGGACCAACAGTAGTTGGTGAAACAAATAGTCACAAATTAATCCAGTAGTGGCTGGTGAGACAAGAGGACCTCCAGGTCTGGAGACAGTGGTTGATGAAACAAAAGGGTAATCTAGGGATGACTGAGACAACAAGGTACAACAGGGGTTCATTAGACAAAAGGGTCAATCAGGGATGGTTGAGCCAACAAGAACCAACAGTGGTTGGTCAGACAAATAGATACAAGAAAGGTGGCTGATTCTGCAAAGTCCAAGATTTGAAAGAGCTCATCACTAAGATGAGCATTTTCCTCTACGTTAGCACTTACGCTAGACGTTACTTCGCTTGGTCAGACCAGGAGAAGTAACACTAGCGAAGTAACACTAGCGCAACTACACTACCGTTCACCGACCTGAGCGTAAATTCGCACTTCAGTGAATTTGCGTAGGGCTGGAAAAATTTCGTCTGGCGAAGTATGGCGAACGCTAGTGAAGCCAACGCTAGCGAATTTGCGCATCTTAGTGAATTGGCCCCTATATATTTAGTGTTCAACTCTAAATATAGTGATGGAGAATTGTGAAGTCCATAAGACACAGAACCATTATGTTCATTAGGATGATGTGTATCTGGCAAGGTTCTTGTAAATGAAGCAATAGCTGTTGGCTTATGATTTTAGCTGCTGCTGTTGGTTATGTACCCCATTACATTAGCCAACCAAAAGTGAATGTTAGTATTCAAAATGTCTTTTTCTGAAGTGCTGAGATATAAAATTGAAAAGGTCTAAAAGAAATTAGATAGGACTAAATTGAAATTGACAATTATATGAACAAAACTGGAAAGGATCTTGGTTCCTACTGAGATTTCCAGAGATCTGTCAGTCCTGGCAGCAGCACACCTTCCCCTTATTAATGCTGGGGAACTAATGTAATACAATAGCTCCCGTGTAGAACCCAACATGTGATAAAAGGATCATGTCAACAGAACCAGCGGCGGCACTTCCATATTACATGCACACTGGCTTAATTCATTTAATGCAAACAATAGAAAATCAATTTTAATTAGCCATTTTCACTCTGCCATTACAAAATAAATAAATCTTGGAATGCGGTGGAATAAGTCTGATGCATCATACATAAAATATACTATGCAACCCAGTCAGTTATAAGCAGCCAAATGAATAATTTACACAATATGTAGAATGATAATTTGCAGCATGACAGCTGGAAGCTGGTTCTTCTCATGTGAAAATGTCTTAGACAATAAACAATGTAAAAATGGGATGTTGTTCTTGGGTTGAGACTCTTGGATTTTGAGGAACTGGGTGAGGGAGATTACATAGTTACATGGTTAAACTGGGATAAAAAAAAAGACAAAAGTCCATGAAGTTCAACCCAGCATCCATACACACACCCCTCCATTCCCTAAATATACTCATAAACTAACTATAGATTTTAGTATCACAATAGTGTTGGATATTCTGCTTGTCCAAGAAATCATCCAAGCCCCTCTTATAGTCATTAACAGAATCAGCATCACAACATCACCCGGCAGTGCATTCCACAACCTCACTGTCCTCACTGTGAAGAACCACCTACTCTGTTCCTTTAAATGAAAGTCCTTTTCTTCTAGTCTGAAGGGGTGGCCTCTGGTGATCCTCTTTATGGGTAATATTTGTCTATAATGTCCTCTAATGTATTTAGTGTAAAGTGGAATCAAGCACCTTTCTTTCTTAGTCTCTGCACTCTCTCCAGCTCATTTATATCCCTTGTAAGGACTGGAGTACAAATCTGCCCCCATACTCCAGGTGAGGCCTTACCAAAGAGGCAAAATTATGATTAATCTCTTGAGTTTATTCCCTTTTTTATCAGCGTTGATCTGGCCCATGGGTATACCAGGAAAACTTCTGGTGGGTCCAGGTGTCAGTGAGCCCTGTTGCTTCCAACCATTTGGCCTATTTCATGGTCATTACCTTCTTTATCAGAAGAAAGAGGCTTAATAATGGAAGAATAGTCTACAATAAGTAGAGATATAAAGTAGGGATGCACCAAATCCAGGATTTGGTTTGGGATTCGGCCTTTTTCAGCAGAATTCAGCCAAGTCGAAGCGAATCCGAACCCTAAGCTGCATATGCAAATTAGGGGCGGGGAGAGAAAGTGCATGACTTTTTTTCACAAAAAAAGGAAGTAAAAATGTTTTCCCTTTCCCACCCCTAATTTGCATATGCAAATTAGGGTCCGGATTTGGTTCGGTATTTGGCCGAATCTTTCTCGAAGGGGGTGCATCCCTAATATAACGACTAGGAGGATACTATGTTCCAGGCCAACATTCCTTAATTTAACCAGTAACCTTATGTGTGGCAGTGGCACTGTATGTATGTATGTATATATTTATTTTATTTGTATAGTGTTCCTTGAGAGCAAAGCACTGTACAGCAGAACAAACAACTAATTAGTAGAACAAACAGGGGGTCATTGCAATAATAAGGACAATTAAGTACAAAAATACAATACACATAAATTCAAAGCACAGGTACAATACTTATTAATTGTTTGTTGTCAAGGAGACAAAAAGATGGAGGTCCCTGCCCCATAGAGCTCTAAATGGGACACAGATCAGAGGGATATTATGGGCTGTAGGATACAGTGGATGTACTGAATGAAATGCTTTAGCAAAGTCTAAGTAGATCACATCCACTTCCATTGCAGTCAAGGTTCCTGCTTACCTTCTCATAAAATGCAATTACATTAATACGCATAAAACCATGCTGATTCCCGAAGTGCAATTTTTTGACCACGTCCCTTTTGGACGCCACCCACATTCCCCCAGGCTTTCACTGAATTTTCAGGAAAATCAAACCATAGCATTGGGGGCAAAATTTGCTTAATGTCTTAATGCACTGCAGGAAGAGGGTATTAACACCACGTACAATTTTAACTGTGACTGTGAATGCTGCACTACAAGCACATTATGGATGGGAAAGGATTCTGGCACCTAAAGTACATTACATGCACAGACTGTGAGCTACTCAAAAAACATACAAACGAGCAGTAGGTACTGATCTCCCAAGAACATAAAAAGAATGTACCACAAGCTCTATAAAGAACATTATACAGTAAGAAGCAGAGGCACTGGCACACCAAATACATACATAACAAGCATTGGACAATGGCACCACGAGCAGTAAGATATAGAGAATATTGGCAGGCCAAACACAATATACAATAAAATAAAGTGGGTATAAGTACAATGATACATTATAGTAGGAATCAGTGAGCTCAGACACTCCAAGCCTATACATTCTAGTACCTCCCTATACGCTGCCTTACTCTATTGCTCTGCCAATAGGAGGAGCTGCATTAGTAATGTGAAACAAGCACAGGCACAATTTCATGTATACATACCCCCAGAATTCATAGTAGGATGGCACAGTGCAATTCCAGGTATGCATACCCCCAGAACCCATAGCAGGATGGAAAATGGGCAATTATTCCATGTATAAATACCCCCCTCGGGCCGATAGCATAGTAGGATGGCAAACAGGCAATTCCATGTATACATAGCCCCCAGAACCCACAGCAGGATGGCAAATGGACAATTATTCCATGTATACCCCCCCCAGAACCCATAGCAGGATGGCAAAGGGGCAATTCCATGTAAACATACCCCACACTGCCCATAGCTGGAGAAGAGACCACTCACCCTCACCTAGGACAATTCACAAGGGTGCCTGGTGGAGAGGAATCCCAGTGGGCCACAGATCAGGAGGATTCTCAGGAGTCTCAAATGCAGAAGTGTGTGATGTGCCATGGCCATGCTGGTGATTCTGGCCCCGAGCCAGTGTTGGACTGGGGGGGGGGTCTTGGCCCACCGGAGCTGTGGAATCATGGCCACCCCACTCCACTTTAGGCCCCCTCCAGAGCTGCAAAGATTTTCCAGCTCTCTCTCCCACTCGCTCTCCCGCCCACTCTCCCGCTATCTCCACCAACTGGAAAAAAAAACAAATCTGAAAGGCAAATTCTGGGGGGGGGGTCATGGCCCCTGAGGCCCCCTTGGTTCTGACGCCTATGTTTCTCATCTCCAGAAGCCCCTGCAGTGTTCTAATACAATCATTGTTTCTTTGATTTTAGTGTTCCCCTACTCTTTTATGGGCCAAGGGAGCTAAGGGAAGTGGTCTCACATTACTGGCCATACATGGGCCCATATTAGCTTGGTCCTTCCATCCTGAGTTGGCAGCACATTGGCTGTGCAAGGGTACAATCCCAGGGCATTTATGTTCAATATCTGACTGGATTTGGCTTGAAAATAACCAGCGAAAAATCAGTGTGCATCAAATTTGGCACACACATAAAAATTGTCTCTCATCAAAATTATTCGAACACCCAATGACTTTAATGCATTTGGACAAAATAGTCACGCGTTTGAAAATCGTCACTCGCGTCAAAATTGTCGTGCGTCAAAATAATTTTGACGCCCACTGACTTCAATACTTTTTGCGAAGTTTCACCCATCACTAATACAATGAATACTGGTTGTGATCTGATAGTTGGCCTGGGAGCCTTTGTTGTGAAATTAAATGTCATTTTGTGGTGGTAATAAAGTGTTGCATCCTAGGAACCAAGTATTTGTACATAATCATGTGACATAGAGTGATCACACATTCTTGCTTCTGAACCCTATTTTCTGTTCTGACACTTTATCAAGGGCCTCTATCTACCCCCACACTCTTCTGTGAGCAGTTACTCTTGATCAGTCTTGTGGGTCTAATTGAACACTCCTTCAGATGTTTATATGATTTTCTAGTAGACTTAAGTAATGGAGATCTAAATTACAGATTTGTTACCCGGAAAGTCTTAGGTCCCGAGCATTCTGGATAACAGGCCCCATACCTGTATACCCAATTCTTGAGAGATTTCACCCGATTGTTCATTCCCAACAAATAGATCAATCAATCAAATCAGAAATAAGTAATAGTGACTTTTCCAATGGCATTATTTATAACAATCCTCCTGTTCTTTGTCATTTCTTCCTACAACCGTCTCTCTGACTGAATAGCACGTAGCAATATAAAGAGATGGAGCAGGTGAATGAAAGAAGAGATGTTTCTGGTTAAAGGTGGGTTCACTTCAGGATTCGGAAGCTGAGAAAGAAATCTTTTACTTGCTGAAAGAGCTACAATACAAGTACTCAGCAGCCATATCCGTGGCACAAACAGAGCAGCCAACAGGCAACGAGACACATTATTCCTACATTGCTGATATACTGATACATTTCATTCTGGATATCTCATTATTGGAATGAAAATTTCTAGACAAGATAAGAATTTCAGCTCCAGCTGTATCTATAAATATTGTGCCGGTGAATACAATACTACCATGCCCTTAAATACTCTTCCCATGAACTATACTCTTTAATATAAGGCTACCCATAAACACTATGCCCATAAGTACTGTGTCCATAAATACTATGCCCATGATCTATACCCATGAATTCCATACCTATGAATTATGCCAATGAATACTGTGCCTATAAATACCATACTCATGAACTATACCCATGAATACTATATACCCTCATACCTTCACACTAAACAATTCTACATCAAAGAGGAAGTGTCTTCAAGCTAAGATGAAATTTTCTTGAAGACCCCCTTCATAGTTGTTGACAGTAACTAAATTACTTTTGTATGATTTTGTTTTGAGTAGGAACCCCTTACCTGTTAGCACCTAGTGAGATTTCAGATTGAACCCATTTTGTATTGGTATTGGAGACTGTTGGTGACGCCTGTACAAGAAATGCTTCAAGATTTGGGTGTGAGTTTGGCTGAGGCAAGGAACCTCATTTAGGAAGTGGAGTCTCATGATATAAAATATGGGTGCAAAGACTTTTCCTACTTTTCTCCCTGTCATTCTATCTCCATTGTTCCCTAACACCTATAAATTGACCTATTCTCTACAAATTGGCATGTTGTATTATATTTCTATTATTTGTCTTCATCTTGCTCTACTGTCTCCCTATTTCCCTGATGTCTCCATCTTGCCCTACTGTCTATATCTGCTCTTCTGTCTTCATCTTGTCCTACTGTCTCTATCTTGTTCTCCTGTCTTCATTAGTGATGGGCGAAACAGAGAAATTCGCAAATTTTTCGCCGATTCGCGAAACCAGTCGCGCGTCGCGGCGTTTTTGACGCGCGTCGCGGCGTTTTTTGACGCGCGTCGCGTCGTTTTTTGACGCGCGCCGCGTCGTTTTCGCCAGCGGCGAATCGCGGGAATTCGCCGCGAATTCGCCCCTGGCGAATAAATTCGCCCATCACTAGTCTTCATCTTTCCCTACAATCTACATTCTTTACTGTCTGCATCTTTCCCTACTCTCTCTTGTCCTACTTTGTCAGTCTTGCCCTACTGACTCCATCTCATTTTACTGTCTACCTCTTGCTCTTCTGTCTTCATATTGCCATTTTGTCTAAATCCTTCCATGCTGTCACCATCTTGCCTTACTGTCTCAAGCTTGTCCCACCGTGTCTATCTTGTTCTCCAGTCTTCATCTTGCCTTACCATCTACATATTTCCCTACTTAGCCATTTTGTCCTACTGTCTCTATTTTGCTCTCCTGTCTTCATCTTGCCCTGCCATCTACATATTTCCCTACTGTCTCCGTCTTTCCCTACTGTCTCTCTTGCCCTACTTTGTCCTACCTTGCCCAAATGTTTTCATCTTGTCCTACTTTCTTCAGCTTGCTTTTCTGTCTTCATCTTGTCTTACTTTCTTCATATTGTCCATCTGTGTCCACCTTGTCTAGATCTTGTCCCACTTTTGAACTCTTGCTCTACTATCTCCTTTATGCTCTGCCATCTTCTTATTGTACAAATGACACAAAATTGACTCTGCCGACAATGTTGCATTTAGGAGGTGAGTCTGAAGGTGACCCAGGAACACTGAAAGAGACAGGAATAATCAACTGTACCAGTCTCCCGGAGAGGGACATATTTTATATGGGATCTGACAAGCTCCGTAATAGATGAAGATAAATCAGTCACACCAGGCCACGTATATATATGAGCATAGCACACACTTTAAAGATTAAGGTTCATTTATATTCATGTGCACCTTTGCCGGCTGAGCAAGATCCATCTTTGTATTGTCACTCTCACCAACCCTCGTGGCAGGATTGTTTATTTCAGCGAAAAGTTAGAGCCCCCGACTCTCACACCCACCACTGCTCATTAAAATCCATTTTTTATTTTGGAATTGTGATACTGTATGTTGTTCCCTTTCTGTCACATGGAGGCTCATTAATTAAACTTTCCCGCAGAGCAAAGCACAAAATCAAATGCACCTTCTGGATCCTCCCAATTGCCACATAAAGAAGATGTGGGCTATGGCGTTTGCACCACGCAACTCCTCTTGTTGCCCCTATAGTGTGTAAATACCCAATGGGCACAGTGTAACTAATAGTAAGCTGTTCTGTGAGCTAAATATTTCTATTTTGTATGTTTACAAACCAGTTTACAAACTGGAAGCAAGGTACAAAGTGCAAATTAAATAAAAACAAGTTAAATCTGTCTTTTTTGGCACTTTGCACCCCTCCTTCAGGCCTAGATTAATCTGTAGTCCATGATTAATTTGTAGTCCATGAATAATTTTTAACCCGTGAATATAGTGCTGCCAGTGTTCAGCAGAGATGTATTCATGAGGGACAGGAGACACATACTGTAAGTGTCCGTCCTAACTGAAACGCCATGCAAGATAGGTAGTAGCAGGTGATGCAGGCCACAGTGGGGCCCTCCTGCAGAAGGTAAGGACAGGGCTGATGTGCATTTATCAATGTTGCCTGTGCACCTTGCTTTGAACTGAGTGTGAGGTGCTTAAGCGTTAAGGGCCCTTCAGTGTTGAACCAGGAAGAATTCCAATGGGCCCCTGTGATCCAAAATAAGGTTGGGGGCCAGTAGAAGGGACCCCTGGTATTTTGATATCAGATCAGATTCTGTATTTGCAGCTGCCTAAACAAAGAGTGGAATTAGGAGGATCTGGCATTGTAATGCTGGTACAATATGATGTTCCATTTTTGAGTCAATGTGCCTCTCTTCTTCCCCTGTAGAGAACAGATTCTTCCCCTGTAGAGAACAGATTCTTCCCCTGTAGAGAACAGATTCTTCCCCTGTAGAGAACAGATTCTTCCCCTGTAGAGAACAGATTCTTCCCCTGTAGAGGACAGATTCTTCCCCTGTAGAGGACAGATTCTTCCCCTGTAGAGGACAGATTCTTCCCCTGTAGAGAACAGATTCTTATTGCTTTATGTGCCCCCCCCCCTCAAAAACGTTATATTTTTTCAGCTGAAAGCTTTGTCTGATATCAGGCCCCCCAATCTGTAGAAGCTGTAACTTGAATCAACCATAATGAGCAAGAATGTGTTTTGCTTTAACCACAGTTTGAGTTTCAAGTAACTACAGTTGAGCAGTGTTGATAAAACAATTCCCTGGAGACAGGCTGAGAGCAACGGCTCAGCAAGGCCGGAGGGGTAAGAGGATCTGTGGGATGCAATGGAGTGTAAACATGTCAAGGGCCTCTTAAACGCTTGTTCACAGGGGGATACAAGTCTGTCAATCACAAATGCAACACACATAGACCTAAAGTTGGAATTTCTAAAATTTGAGGCTAGTGATGGGCAAATCTGTGGTGTTTTGCTTCACCAAATTTTTTGCGAATTTCTCTAGTAACTTCGAAAAATTTGTGAAACGCTGCTGCATCTCGTTTTGGTCTTGGGCATCCGTTATTGGTTGCGGGTCATTGTTTCAGAACACGGGCGCCAGACAAAATTCTACTGCCATTCCCCAAATTTATTTGCCTGTGGTGAATCGTGGGAATTCGCAGCGAATTCGCCCCAGGCGTATAAATTCGCCCATCACTATTTGTGGCACATTCATTGATATCCCTCATATAAACTGGTAGTGACATCAGCTTGGATGTCCCTTGTAGTAACTAACTGTAATTGGTGCAATGAACATAAAACTATTTTTTGCATTAAGAATTCAGTCCTTAGTTTGAGACATCTCCTCACCCATCTTTCATGGATTAGTGTGTTCAGCTAAACATTGCATGTACTACCTCTCTTGTGTTGACTGGATTTGGCTGCACCTTTAACCTAATATCAATGGAAGCCCAAAACATATAAATCGACACTGAAGGCAGTCCCATAATATGTACATCAGTGATCCCCAACCAATAGGCTGTGAGCAACATGTTCTTCACCAACCCCTTGGATGTTGCAGTGGCCTCAATTCCTGACTTGGTGGCAAGTTTTAATTGCCGAGCAGTCTCCTGTAGGTTGCCAGTCCACAAAGGGGCTACCAAATGGCCAATCACAGAACTTATTTTGCACAACCCTGGAACATTTTTCATACATGTTGCTCCCCAACTGTTTTTACATCTGAATGTTGCTTATGGGTAAAAAAGTTCAACGATCCCCAATATACACTATTGGCACCATTATATTGTCCATCTGTAATGTAGAACCTAGTTGCTATGTGCAATAGACACCCTATACTTTACCCAAGATATTGATCAGAAATTAATGTCATGGTTTCCTCTGACTGCTGGGGCTTCCCAAATAAGAATTACATTTCTCTAGGACTGGGGTCTCCAACCTTTTTTACCCATTTCAATTGTAAAAAAAATTTGGGGGAGAAACATGAGCATGAAAAAAATTCCTGGGTGGTGCAAATAAAGGTTATGATTGGCTATTGGCAGCCCCATGTGGACCGGCAGCCTACAGGAGGTTCTTTTTAGCAGTGACTGTTGCAACATTTCTACATTTATCACTTTGTTAAAAGCCGGAGGACTGACCAAATCCAATTTCTGAAACCCAGAGAGAGTCTTGCACACCAACAAATATCTGATAATTAAACACAATACTCTAATGCAGTCCAATGATTCAGCAAAAACTAGACCCCACGTGGTTGGACCCTAGATCTCCAGGCTGAAACCATTAAAGGACAACAGGGCCTTCTAAGGAAGGGCACATTTAATTGATGCTATATCCAAAAACATGACACAAATTGACAAATCGTGTTCTCCTTCTTGTTTTGGTTCTTGTCTTGGGATATTTAAATCTACTATATTGCTTTATTGACATTGCCATAACAGAAATAATTATTCATTGTTCCTTAATTATCTCACTTCTACAAAAAAATCATCAATATTGCATTTGCCATTTTCTCTAATATGTGAATAATGCTTGTCTATGCCAAGAAGACGCTTGCTGTGATATCTCAGTTATGCGCTGGATGAATAAATGAAGAGATCGATAGGCTAAATGGCTGATGGCAGTGGGAGTAGAAGTCTCTCCCGTGCCTGATAATAAGCCATCTCCGATTACTGGACTAAGATCAGGCATCTAGGGGAAAGGAAAGTAGTTTCTAGTTTTGCATACAATTACTGTTTACTTGCCTGAACTTAAGAGGATTGTTGCTTTCTCTACCAACTGTGAGAACACAATGATACAACGTTAAACTGCTTTTTTCATGGATCAATTTTTTACATTTTATCTACCAAGGAGGTCAAAAATGAAATATTCTGCAAAGAAAAAGTCATTAACCATTAACTACACAAGGCCAACCTAGCCCAGTAGAAGACCTCAACACCTACATAGTCATTGACGGACAACTTTGAAGATTAATTGAAAGGTAGTTAGGACGCAACAAGTCTTGGGAAGAAATTAACATTGTGTATGGGATCCTTGGCTTTAATGTTGTCCCCAGAAACTCCTCATCATTCTTGGTCAATGATCTTCCTATTGTCTGTGATGCTGCTCATGTTCTATGTGCTCTGAGCTAATATAGCTTATTAAAGTGATACTGACACTAAAAAATGACTTTTGAACATATGAATGCACATTAAATGTTCATGTTGATGATTTTTTGCTGAGGGGTTTGTTTTTGTATATAATTGTTAGTTGAAGTTCCTAATCCTGACTCTCTAACACTCTGACTTTACCAACCTGACTGTCCCATCTCAGCCTTTTAGTTACAGTTTGTAATGCTAAGGGACTCCTGCTGCACAAATATGGCAGCCCCCTCATACAGGAACATGGGGGATCAGACAGGTAATGTAAAAGCATCATGCAAATACTTTATGGCAAAGTTACAAGTAGCTTTCAAAGCCAATATTATGATAGCTGTAAAAAAGAGTTTAATTTCAGGTGTCAGTATCTCTTTAATGTTCTATTTAGAGGGAAACTAAACACCCTCTCTACGGTATATCCTTTTAAACTCCGGCACAACAACCTGTTCCAGTACCTGACACCAAATTCAGGGTTGTCCAATGGAATTAGTGGCCATTTTGGTCCAGACTATTCCGGTTTGTATGCAACCAAATGTAAAACTATTGTAGAGTATGATTTACATGGGGCTATTTCTCAGTTTGGAGCATGCTGTCAGGCCACCATCAAGGGAGGACAACAAGACTGAGGTCATGTACGTATCCAGTCAGGGAAGCTTGACTGTTGTGAAAGAGGTGGCAAAGAGATGATTGAATAGTTTCATAGTAACATTATTCTCTGTTAACAACTGCCAGGTGTTCATTGTTATAGAAGGAGCAGATCCCATGGCTTCAAGGAGGTCTACGTGGAAAAGGGGTTCTTTAAGGTCCCACATTTCCTTTGCTTGCCTCCTTGGCCAACTGCATACACCCTAAACAAACAGCAGTGATTCCTCTGTTGGGATGCAGGGGTTCAGCCTAAAAAAAACAAGCGCAAAGTAGAAGGACTTCTTAAAGTTTAGGACAGTGGTCCTCAAACTTGGCCCTCCAGCTGTTAAGGAACTACAAGTCCCACAATGCATTTGCCTGACTGTGGCTGTCAGACTCCATCGTTGCATTGTGGGACTTGTAGTTCCTTAACAGCTGGAGGGCCAAGTTTGAGGACCACTGGTTTAGGAGATGGAAAGGGAGAAAAAGTTTTTTGTGTTGTCTTTAGACTTCGGTAGCTCCATTCTCAGGGACCACACAAATATGGATCAATGGTGATAAAATTTTGCCATGAAACTATGACCTAAATTCTACCTGTGCTCCTCATTCGACACTCATTTGATTTGCATAAGTGAAGAACTTAGTTCTGTATCTTTTAAAGTCATAAAAATGATATCCAAGTGCATTCTGTAAATGTAAAATGTGACGCACAAGCCAAGGCACATGCAAACACACCAAAACTATCACAATACCAAGGGAACTAAAAGGTCATACAGACTGAGGGCAACTCTTTTCAGTTTGGATACAGAGGGGCATCTTGTCATTTACAAATTACTGTTGTATATAAGCTGGAGAGAAAGAAAAATCAATGTTCTTGATCATTTGCTCCAACAAGTTGCTCTCTGGGCTCAGAACTTCTTTCTTATATCTCATTTGCTTTGCTTCCAGGCAGAGGAGTAACTATAGTGCCATCAGAACTAGTGGAGGTAGAAGAGCACAGTTCCTGGGTCCAATACACAATTACTATATACAGTTGTGTTCAGAATAATAGTAGTCCGACTAACCTGATCAATCACTGTTTTTGGTAGAGATGGCAAATAATTTACTATACTGTATATAGGTGTAGTAGAGTTATAGAAATCAAAAGACACAACAGTCATGTCATGCTGTTGATTCTCTGTTACTGAATCAATCATTGAGGCTTGCTCCAAATAATAGCAGTGTGGGATTCAATTAGTCAGCTCATGGAAAAAACAGGAGACACTTGGGGTCATTATTTAAGAAAGGAAGGAGCAAATGTTGTGTTGCTGGTTATAGTTCATTTCTCTCTGAAACTCTCACTCAAATGGCTCCTTCCACACATTGGTCAGAAGAACAGCCGACTTTGTTTCAGAATTTGATTGGAGAGGGGGAAACATAGAAAGAAGTGCAGAAAATGAGAGGCTGCTCAGCTAAAATCATCTCAATGTGGTGGGCTGAAACGTTGGATGCACAGTCATGTAAAAATAAAACACTTTTGATTGATAAAATTAAACAATTATATATATATGTATATATGTATATATATATTGTGCGGAATGCACAACCATAAGCCAGAATAACCTGGGTGCTAATCAAGAATAACCAAATATCATTGCAGAATGACAGAACTCCAAGTACTTTGGACGGGGCGGATAACATTCACAGGTTTCATAGTATTATGGCCACTTCTTGGAACATGAATAAATAAGTAGTTATGCTCTCCCTGGGCTTGACATTTTGGTGTGTTTGCGAGTAGGTCTGGTCATTGTATAATACACTTATTTTTCCTGCAACCTTTCTCTGGTATTTGCTCACTTTGTGTATTGGTAGCCTAGCAACATTGTTTGGTGCCAAAATGGCGTCCCCCTGTGCACTTGTTCTACTTTTCTCTGATGAAGGTTCCAGTATGGAACTGAAACGTCGGAATTAATAAACCTACCTTTTGCCTGATACAAATTATTGTGACAAATTCCTTGGAGTGCTGTCGTTCTGCAATGATATATATATATATATATATAAAAATATTCCTCTAAGCAAATGCACTCCAATCCGGATTTCTTATGTTTAATGCTGGGTGCTAGTTCAAAGTATTGGTAATATAAAGAATCATATAGAACTGCACACCTTCTGTGAATCAAATCACTTTTATTGGCATGAATTTACGTGTCCAACGTTTCGGCCCCCCTTGGGGCCTTCTTCAAGGATAAATGCATGCATTACAAATAACATATTTATATCATTACCACCCCCAGTGAAATTGGCATTTATGCATTTATCCTTGAAGAAGGCCCCAAGGGGAGCCGAAACGTTGGACACGTAAATTCATGCAAATAAAAGTGATTTGATTCACAGAAGGTGTGCAGTTCTATATGATTCTTTATAAATATATATAAATATATACAACCTGTCAAATTAGAGCTTTAGAATAGTTGTGTGGGTATCAAATATATGCTTGAATTCTGAGCTGAACTATGATTTTTAAGGTTTATTCTTTATGATTTTTTATAGACAGGTTGAATTATGTCTTTCATCTCAGTAATTTGATTAGGGGATATTGCCTTCCTAGCTCTACATCACCGGGTGATATTTTTTGTTTGCTGGGGCCAATATTTCCATTTCTCTCTTATTCCTTTCATTTCCTTCTGTTTTACTTTTATCTCGTCTCGCCTTTCAGTGGGGGAGATAACAAAGGTCCAAACTTCTGACACCAGACGCCCGTTGATGTGTGAAGCGAGTGGATTTGATGCATTTGTACAAGAATTTGGGTCGAATAACGAAAATATGATTTCCCTAATAAAATATTTCATGTTTAATAGGAAACAGCTAATTTCTGGAATTTGTACAACTGACTGATTTATTTTTGGCCAAAAATGTGGATTTATTATTATTTTTTCTCCTGAAAGTACTTGCAATATAATGAAATGTTAATTAATACCTGTACATCTGTCTTAAATGGCTCTAGAAGTATGTAAAGGCTGATGCTAATGTTTCCACGGAAACAGGACATTATGACGCTACCATAATATTGACTGCATCACTGACACGTTGCCTTGGCAACAAATGTATGATACAAAAGCTATCAGTCATACCCAAGGATCGGGGCTATGGGATCACATTGTTTTCTCAAAATGTTTACAGGAGATGCAATTATCAATAAATTGTATTTTATTTCCATTGAAATTCTCTGTTAGCTCAGTTGCCCTTGGGTCCCAATTCTGTTAAACTTCTACAATTCAATATGGTGGAGGATGGGCCAATAAAAGCACAATATATACCCTTAAAATTCTTGTATGTAGGGAAACAGGTATGGAGTCAGCAGAACAAGGAAAGGAATAGTATATAAATGAAGTCATTTGATAGGGAGCTGGGGAGGAATATAAGGAAATGGGGGGCGACATGGATATGGCAGAACTGTAAAACCAAATGGGTGCTTAATATGCAAAGGGAAGACTGAAGGGGCACATAACTCATATTTATTGCTCGCTATACTAATGAACACCGTAAAAGAGATTACATTTAATAGGTGAGGTAAGCAAAAAAAATGGCTAAATAAAAATCTAATGGATATTTTATAAATCTGTATGACTGTATCCTCCGTGCCACACGGGCCCTCATAAAATCCAAGGAATATGAATATCTTGGATAAACTGAATTATTCATAGAAGCAGTGAAATCATATGAAGATCCAGCAATGTGCAGAGATTCTGTACTTGAGGATGGGCTTGATGTGCAGTTCATGCTCACACCAGTCACTATATGATCCTCTTGTCATCCTGTAGTACAGATAGGTCCATATTGCACCATACAATCAGTCCCCAGAATGCCAGGAGTCAACTTTCAGTAGTCCCAAGTGTTTCCAGCACGTGATTGGCTCTGTAAATGCATCAGTTGTGAATACTGAAATGTCCAAATTGGCTGCTGGTTGGCCTAGACTCCTGAAGATACTCATTTTCCGGCTGCAGATTGATAGGCCAGAAGTTAGTTTAGTTAGGGCAGTAGTCATAAACGAGAGGCTTACAAGCAACATGTTGCTCACCAACCCCTTGGATGTTGGTGGGGTTGCCACCTTTTCTTGAAAAAAATACCGGCCTTCCTATATATTTATCTTTTCTTCCTATTAATAACATTGGCAACCCTAGATGTTGGTCCCAGGGGCCTCAAAGTAGGTGCTTCTATTTAAATTCCAGGCTTGTAGGCAAGTTTTGGTTGTATAAAATCCAGGTGTACTGTCAAAAAGAGCCTCATGTAGACTCCCAGTCCACCATATACCCAATCACAGCCATTAGTTGGCATCTCCAGAGACTTCTTTCATGATTGTGCTGCTCCTGCTCCCTAACTCTTTTTACATTTGAATGTGGCTCATGGGTTAAAAAAAGTTTGTGGGACACCTGTCAAAGGGAATATTCTAATGATGTCCTTGACTAAATGGAATAGTTTTGTGAATGTCCTATGTTCTACTTGGCTAAAGGCTGGTTGAGCTCTGTGAATATTATGATATTATCTGCTCCAGGTTGTCCTAGCTTTGTGATGGCTCTACTGCTTCAGTACTGGTGATCTGGTTGATCTCTGGAGATATGATAATGGGTCTTTCTGTAATGTGGAGCAACAATGCCTTATTTTATCTGCTGGTACATAGGACATGCTCAGAATGCAAGGGGCTGCTTGCCAACCTTCATCCAAAGTTCTCCTCCTTTTATTAAGCCATACCCAGTCCAATTATCTCTGATAATGTCACTAATTTGATTGCCTGTTCTGCCCACCCATTAGTTCTGGCCCTGGGATATGTATGGTGTTGCTACTGGAAGTGGGACTGTGTGTGAGGATGTCACTAGGGGTCCTGCCAAAATCTGGACCTCAATCTGCTTGACTCGTGGGCCCTGCAAGTTTTGGTCCAACTCACAGTGAGTATCAGACAATGCTGAAATCAAGAGCAACATCTCACTTCTTTCATGTAGTTTCAATGGGGCCAAGTCCAAAGCAACAATATCCAGATAGGCTCATGATTGGAAATGATCCCTCAGTGCTGAGAGGAAGAACAGCAAAACATGTACCTTCAAGCTGGACTTTAAAGACAGCTTTTCAGAACAACTCCCAGCGCCCTATTACATCTATATGAAGTTGCATCCACACTGAGATATATGGGAACTCTATAGTTGACCACTGCCAGCAGAGCAAGCGAGGAGGCCCTACTGCTAGAGAAGTCTGAGAAAACTGGATTAATAGGCACTAGAATGGCTCCAGAATTTGAAGTGCCAGCTCCCAGTTTTATTGAATGTACTTGGTTCAAGGGTTGAGCTTGAAGGACATACTGTAATGTCTTTGCTCAGCCTTAACTAACATGTGAAATCATTGTTTTACTACTATTTAGAACAGGAGTACCCCTACAGTTGGAGTACAGATGATTCTAATTTCCCATTGAAGCCTTAAGGTGGGAATTGGTGCTTAAGATGATGATCTAACGCCGCTTCTTTTTTTGCATTTTTCTCTTCAAGATGATGGAAAACATCCTACCTTCCCAGTAAACCTTATGTAAGAGACCCCCTCATAACCCAATGCAGCTGAATGCTCAGTGCCATCACATTCTCTGCACCCTCATGCCAGAACTCTAACTGCCAACTACTTGTCCTTCTCAGGTTCATATGAAGCCAACTGCCACAGAATCTAATGAGCCCAAAATGGAATGTCAATGAGCAGTTGCTTTAGTTACAGAAACATGAGTCTCTTTTTGATTGGAAACAGCTTGATTTTTAGATTTTGCATAATTGGTGGCTTCCCGGGGATTCCTTGACAACACAGATGCCGTCTCAGAACAGATGACAGTTTCCTTGTATTTTGCACTTTTCTCTGTGGCGATACGCTCCACTTGCTTATATTTTTTTTGGCAATTATTTTGTGTTCCTATGATGTACATATGGCAACTGGACACCTCTGCTATTTTGCAGGCATGGTTTAGGATATAAGGGCCCTTACACATAACCATGAAGCCAGTGAGATTGTGGGGCGAATTTGGCACAAAATAATGTTTTTGGGTCCAGTCAAGTCAAGTCAAGTTTCAAAAAGAACAATATACAGAATTATAATGCAATTTGCTGGGAGGAAAACTAATGATAAGGGATTGCCATGGGGCTTCAGCCTTAAATAATTATTGATTTTATTTCTTTTCCATTAAGAGATGTGCAGAGGCAATCCGTCACCGGGATTCACTCAGCAGCCCATTACTTATGCCGGACACACTGCTCTCCACCTTGTCGTCCTTTAATAGGAGGCTAATGGCCCCTTAAATGTTGCATATCGGAGGAATATCTGCAGCCTGCAATGGAGGAAACTATTTGCCTTAGATGTCCATTACAGTTAGAAGTTATTCGCTGTAGCAAAAATGCAATACCCTGCATTAAACTGCCGGCCGATCTAAATCTAAACTGCCAACGATTTGTGCCCAGAACTTAATCAAAAAAGTTTGCCCAGGTCTAGTAACCCATAGCAACCAACCAAATGTCTGATTACCATTACTTGGACCCTTTCTCAGTATCTATACTCCTATACTGTATATACAAAACTCATATACAAATATATTAAATGACTAACAGGTTTAAGGGGTCCGTGCCAATTCATGAAGACTGGGCCCCCCTTGGGGCGTTACATAAATCAGGCATGTCCAACCTGCACTGAATGCCTTTCTGCAGAGTCATCATTGAGCACATATGGATCCAATACAAATGGAAAGCAGATGCGGATTTCATAAGGAGTCAGCAACCAAACGTGGAAACTTGGCTGACGGCACAGCTGACAGTTTGGAAGTCGGGCGCATGTGCTTTTCCCATTACTGGCTGCTGCGTTTTCCAGAGAGGGTTGCGATGGAATTTTTGGGGGCCACTGGAATATGGAAATGCACACGGATCAGTTCCACTGAAAGGAAAACACATAACGGAAATAACACAGAATCTATTTCATTCCCTTGTAACATATTAGAGAGGCATTGGGCAAGAGATGGGGCTCCTGTCGAAACAAAAAGGAAAAGAAACCTTCTCTATGAAATCACTCTTAATATTTCCTTGATGTTTCCTAATGGTTTGCCTAATTTATTTACTGATTCAGCATTAGTATTGTCTACTAACATAGAAAACCAATACCTTAAAGCTATAGTAACATAGGTATTCCCTGTACTAAGCACAATTCAGCAGGAACAGTCCCTAAGTTTGCT
>CM044434.1:2866812-2879754 GCA_024363595.1 Xenopus borealis | reverse complement strand
AGCCATTTGCCAGAGATGGTAATAGCCAACAGCCAGGTGAGGGGTAGGAGCAATTTGCTAGAGATTGAGAGGGACACTTTATATCTACAATTCACAACAAAGATCAAGTGCAACTAATGACTCCACACAGGATATATCCCATATCCCAACAGCTGATCTGACCCAGACTTTCATTTCCACCCTTAATGTCCCGAATACTTTGGACAGAGGAACAAAGGGAAATTTGTTCAGATTTATTTTGATATTTTGCCAAATCATTAATGAAGGATTTAATGTTGTGTTAAAAGCAAAAGGTAGGAATTCAGTGCATGTGTAGCGCCCACAAATCCAAACACAATAACATTTTGGGGGACAAGACAATACCCCAGGGAACATGTTACAGTGATTCCTGTGGAAGAGGAGTAAAGTCTGGGAAGTGTGAGGTGGATATGAGGAAGTTACAAGCAGACCAAAAGATATACATGAGAATTAAGTGCCCCCTATTGTAAAATATAAGGATATTAAAAGTCACTGAGGAGTTCCATGACTGTATCAAAGCACGAGGCTGAAGGTCATGGAGGTCACTTCTAATACCCTCATATTTTCCAAAATTTTACATTTTTATTTACTATAATACACAAGTTTCTGTGAGTCATGTGACTCACTATGACATCACTAAGCTCCGTTTATAGCTGATGACATCACTTATAAGGATATAATTAACAGTGCATCGAGTGTGATGCAAACGGCCACTTCAAGACAATCTGCAAATGATCTATCTAATATAAGTAATTCTAAAACAACTGGACTTGCTGAGTAATTATTGAAGTCGTTTCACTACTCATCCGAGCAGCTTCCTCAGTTCAACTGACTGGTATGGGAAGTTCTCGGCATATAGACTCTTCCACTAATCCAATCACAATGGCACATTGTTACTCTTCAAAGAGGTGGTTTGAAAGAGACGTGAAAGAAGCGACTCATGTCAAGATGGAGAAACCATCCCTGAATAGAGGCGGGGGCCTTCGACACCACCTGTCTGTAACATACAATGCTGTTCTCACATCTGTACCCCGGCAGTTTCAGAAGTCTTCCCACATCCATTCATGCAACTCTCACAAGTAACACCTGTGTCTAGGAGTTGCATGACCCACTGGTAATCCTATCACTGTAACTACACACAATCAAAATTCAGATGTCAGAGTTACAAAGTGCCATTGTGATTGGATTAGTGGAAGAGTTTATATGGGGAGAACTTCCCATACCAGTCAGTTGAACTGAGGAAGCTGCTCGGATGAGTAGTGAAACGTCTTCAATAATTACTCAGCAAGTCCAGTTGTCTTAGAATTACTTATATTAGATATACCATGACCTGGATGAATGAAAATCTTCATAGTTATTTTGCAAATGATCTCCATTATTTTGTTTTTTTGGATACAGTATTTACCTGTCCCTCATGAAATATAAACACATAAGTGATTGGCAGAAAGAATACAGCAGAACCACTCTGGCTTATATTCTATTATTAGGCATTATTAGTATATATTACTATGCAGACCCTCTCCTACTCGTCTTCTATATAACAGTTTGCATTCCAAGTCGTAGATACTCAGAGCAAGAAGTGAAATCATTCACAGGTCTGTTTCAAGGTGACCTGTCCCTTTAATGGAAATATGTAGCACCCTGCTTGCAACACAGTATTGAGACCAGGACCCGAGTACATGCAACTAATCCAGGGATGTCACACTTCAGACACACATCAGATCCACGTGGAAAAGCTACAGGAGTAGGGAAATAGGGATGGAGCAGACTTCATTCAGGAATATGAAAGTGCACAAGCCACATACTGTATTACAGGTGGCGCAGGATTATTATTATAATGTGTGGAACTTTACAACAGAGTTCATCTTACAGATGGAGCAGACTTTATTGCAACATTTGGAACTGGACAACCCAGCTCACATTGCAGATGGGAAAGACTTTATTGCGACATTTGGAACTGCACAACCCAGCACACATTGCAGATGGAGCAGACTTTATTATGACATATGGAACTGTACAACCCAGCTCACGTTACAGATGGGTAAGACTTTATTGAGACATATGGAACTGTACAACCCAGCTCACATTACAGATGGGTAAGACTTTATTGAGACATATGGAACTATACAACCCAGAATGTCAGAGTTTTGCTCAACCCAAACTGGACTTCCAGCAGGCTTGCTGCAGAACACAAAGTTACCAGGGGAGGCAAAAAAGATGCTCCTGGTAACTTAGAGTGTCAACATTCTGATTTTTTAACTGGAAATTTCAGCTCTGCTAGTGCAGACAGTGCAATAGTACAGATTCTAGCAATGCAGCCCCCCACACCCACTGTGGAAGGCAGCAAGGACCCCCGAAATACCCCTGACTCCCACTGCCTAAAATGTCATTAGACTAAAAATGGCAATGCCACCCGCAATGAGCAGAAGAAGACATCAAGATGAAACGTTACCTACACAAGTGTACAATACAAACCCAACTCAGGAACAAGCCCAACAAATGCACAATAATGCAATTGTTTGGTTATTGATGGGAGGGGCAGATATTTGCAAGGCGGTTTGATGTTGAGTTTGAGTGTGAGAGCGAAGCCTCAGTTATGCCGCATTTATACACAAGGTTATAGAACTTTTCCATACAATGAAACCCTTTGTCCCCAGCGAGGGGCAGGACAACACGTATATCATGTATCTCAGACATATTCTCTACTCCGTACTTATTTAACAGGGACACATTGAGAGTGAGAAGTTGTTTGGGAAATTATTTGTATTTTCTTGAATTTGCCTCTGATTTGCATTTGAGATTTGGGAGCTGCCAAGCAGCTGGAAGGCTGCCAGGCTGTCTATGGGCTTGTCAGGTCATCAGCAGTGCACTTGCGGTGAGCAACACAACCACACATTTTTCTTGTCAATTAAACTTCATTTTTAGACAGACACGCTTACTATTTCCTTTGTCACTGCTTCATTGTGTCTTTGTGTGTATTCAGCCGCTGTACAAGCCCTGCTATAGGCTGTTTAGGTGCACCAACAGGAGTGGAACTACCCAGCGGCTGCAGGGGGGCCCAGGAGGTATAGGGGCCCCATGAGGCCCTAAATCATATGCACTTTCATCAATATTAAACAGAAATATTGGTAAAACTAGTCAACCTCTATACATTTTTGGGGCCTGAAAAATAATTTGCTGTGGGGCCCATTAATATTTAGTTACCCCACTGGGTGTTGGTGTCACTCCACAGCCCCTACACTAGGGCAAAGTATTGTGGAACAGAGAGTCACAAAACAGGGACTAAAACAGATCATAAAGAGGACCTGGGGGGACGCAATGATCGGGGTCCTTCCCTCCCCAGTCCGTCACCAAACCACTCCCCTTTAACCACTTCCTCCCACCCCGCCAGGTGATTGGCACATAAACTTGCACGATTATATATTATGTATACATACATTGTTTGCAACTTGCTAAAATATTTGCACCAATTCTTTGTACTGTTTTTTTTTTTTTTTTAACTATGGAGACTTTTTCCAACTTAATGGGAGCCAGTCCATTACACAGATATAGAGCCAGAGCGAATCTGTCCCGTTTCTCTGAAAGAATCTGCGAAACGGCGAAAAATGTACGAAAGGCATTGAAGTCAAGGGGCGTAAAAATAATTTGGACTCGCAATCATTTTGACACGCGCGACTCTTTTGTGTACAAAATGCATTTAAGTCAATGGGCGTCCGAATAATTTTGACATGCGAAATTTTTATGAGCGCGACAATTTTTACATGCGTGACTGTATTGCTCAAATGCTTTAAAGTCGATGGGCATCTGAACAATTTTGATGTGCGACAATTTTCATTCACACTGATTTTTTTTGTCGCAGTGAATTTTTGATGCAGTTTCGTGAAACCATTTGCAGTTGTCGAAGTCTGGAAATTTGCTGTGATTCCATTCCTGGCGAATACATTCACCCATCACTAGCCAGAGCATGACTGAGCCACAGCATGTACCAGTTGGTTGCACTTTGGATTTAGAGGAAAAGCCCATGTTTCCCTATGGACTGAGGTAAAGTACCTGCAGTTTTGCACATTACAGACTTGCAGCCTCTCTCGCTGACATGACTGGGGTTTGGGTGCTCACAGCAACGTGAGGACCATCTCCACTGAGCAGATGAGCACAAGCTGCAGACAGATGCCTGCCTCCCAGCTGAGAACAAAATGCTCGAGTACAACCTAAAATTAATGTGATTACATGGTAGGAACCACTCACACGCACGCAGGGCTCCACAAATGGACCCGTGATAAAGGCGAGAGGTGCAGCCTGTGATTAATGTGACAAGTTTGGGGAGGATCTAAATGGTGGGACACATCCGCATGTAATGCAGTTAACTGAAGACATTCTGTCACTAATAAGTGGACCGACAATACTGCGTCCTGCTAATTATGACCATTACAGCAGTGTCGCCCCCTCTCCGCTCTGCTGTACACATGGCATCAGAGAGATGGAGGAGACACGTAGGAATGAATAAAGCCAAGGGAAAAGCTCCCCCAACATTCCTTGGCCTCACTCACTACTTACAGGCACAATTCCAAGCACCAAACTGGGCAGAAATTGACCCTCATTCAAGCAGTGTGTTGTCCCAATCCATCTGTTACACCTATTAGTGTGCATTAACCCTAGTGTTATAGGTGCAATTCAAAGATTCTTTGCTTGCTACTGTTTGCATCTGTGAAGCTGTACCCAATGGGCAGGTGCAAAGGAATATGCTCCATCCACATGATGCCTATTTTGTATAGTTAAAGGGGAAGATTCATCAAAGAGTGAAGTTCCGCCACTAGAGGGAAATTCCACAGCTCTCAATTCATTTCTATGGGATTTTTAAAAACATATTCATTGAAGGGTGAACTTTCACTTCACCCATTGATGAATACGCCCATTCCCATAGAAATGAATTGAGAGCTGTGGAATTTCCCTCTAGTGGCGGAACTTCACTCTTTGATGAATCTACCCCATAGAGTGGAGTTCAACAAAGTCTATCACGTTCAACTGCTCTGAACAAACCCCAGTGCATAAATATACACACACACGTATACTGACATATCTATACACAAACATATAATCTGTATATCAATATCTAAACTAATTGTAGAGTTTAGTATGACAATAACCTTGGATAATAGGTTTGTCCAAGAAATCATCCAATCCCCTCTTAAAGGCATCACATTACAACAGCAGCACATTCCTGTCATCCATGTCTATAATGTAAAGAGTATTCATATCCCCTTGCAAGAACTTTATATCTAGAGAAAACAAACCCAGCCATGACAGGTTTTCCTCATAGTTAATTTCATCCCCTTTCCCACTTCCGTACGTTTGCAAACTCTCCAGCTCATTTATTTGCTTTAGACTGCAGCCCAAAACTTCCCCCATACTCAAATTTATGTTTAATCCCTTGAGTTTATGTCCTTTTTTTATACAAGACAGAACTTTGTTTGCTTTAGTGGCCACTGTCTAGAGTTACACAGCTTGTTATCCACAAATACCCCCCAAATCCTTCTCAATTTAAGTAGAAGGAAAGGTTAGGAGCACTTGGGGGTGCCAAATATTAGGCACCCCTAAGTGATTGTATTGACTTACCCGTAACCCCGGGCAGGTGCTCCTATCAACAGATAAGTGCACCAGCCCGGGATTACACCACAGAGCCATCTACTTCCATCTTCTTCATTCTTCAAATTTCCCGGGGAAATCGCATGGGCAGTAGAATGAAATAGCTAAAGTTCAGCTTTTCGCTCTACTGCGCATGTACGAAGAAGGAAGACAGAAGTAGACCGCTCTTTGGTGCTCACAGGTATAACCGGTGCAGTGCAGTGCAGGTGCAGTTTTCTGCAGATAGGAGCACCAGCCCGGGTTATAGGTAAGTCGATACAAACACTTGGGGGTGTCTAACATTTAGCACTCCCCATGTTCTCCTAGCCTTTCCTTCTCCTTTAAGGAAACCCCCAGACACTGCCATTTAACTCACATTTATGTTGTTTTAACCAAACTGTTTTTGGAAAATCACTCTGCAGCATCCTGCAGTTCTGCACAATTCAGTATTCTCAGCAAAAAACGAAACAGAAATTTTAGTGCCCTCCTCTTGCATATTGGATGCAGCCTCTGCAATATGTATGTACAACTGCAAGTTTTGCGCTACATTACAACAAGGGGCAGGAACAATGTCTTTCAGCAACTGGTTGCTATGGGTTACTAGATCAACAACAATCTCTGCTCCTCGTTTAAGATTCCCAATATCTATGACCTGAAAATGTTGGTATGAGTGTGATGACTGCCTCCAATATAAATCTTTTGCCTTTCTCAACTTCCCTGGTCTTGCAGCTCAACGTAACTGACGTCTAGCTTAATGGTTCCTAAAATTAGGAGGTGGCTGGGCAAGTGGCTGGGCAAGTTTGAATAGTCCACCCAGCACCTAAGAGTGAGATCTGGGTTGAGTGCTCATTTTGTTGTTACACGTAAGGAGGTTCTGACAAGGTGATAAGCGTCAGAACTGTCAATGAAATCCAAAATTCCTGAAAATGTCTACTCCAAGTCTACCAGTAGGTAGTTCCTTGTAGTGGTCTGTTGAACCTGATGGCTTGAACTGATTGAGCTGTTGAACATGATAGATGAACATAATGTGTTAGGCTCAATTATTTTGTTATTGGGTTAATATGACATTGATTTCCCTTTTATAAAGATGGTACAGCCAACCTGCTGACCTTCTGCTGTTATCGAATTAAAATTCCAAGAACCTTACTTGAACATTGATCAAAGGGTACTGGGAGTAACTGTCCAACAACTGCAAGGCAATAGCTGCACCGAGGTTTATCTGGCCAGGACAAATTAACTTTTATTTTTATTAGCTATTGTAATTCAATGAAATGTATATAAATAAAGAAACAGTCGGAGGGAGGCATACTGTAGCTACACACAGGTTGCTGGCACCTATTTAGACGTCTCAGCACCTACATACACCCTGTAGTTAGACCAGTCTAGTGCAAAATCCTTTTAATCCTACATGTCAGCCACTGAAGTATCAATGCCCCAAACGCCTGCCTAATGACCTGACAAGGTTCCAGCACTCAGCGACGGGGTACTCTTTCTTCTCCATGGAACTCCCAGGCAGAGGAAATTGCTTTATCACAGGTTATTGTAGGAATGTTCCTGTTAGATATCATTATGTTGCCGATCTCAGTGTAACACATCTAAGCACTGAATGAATTCTGCCTAAGGCACGGCTGGCAGTTCTGATAGGTCTGACTGGGCAGAGAGTTTATTATGGAAAGGGAATGTAGATTTCACACAGTATATTGTACATGGAGAAGGTGTTAGCTTTAATGGTTCACATAGCTAGCCTACAGCCCTCCCCGTGTTGCAAAAATACAGCTAACATATATAACATATCCGCCGTCCACAAGAAGTCATCAGCTGAAAAATGGCTCCATATCAAATCCTCCTCCCCCAACCACTGTATCCAATTACTATTCTTCCCCACAACCCAGTAGGTCTTTCCAGCTGTCACAAGGTCACCCATTCTGATTAGAAGAAAAGCGGTTCCAGCTAAATATTGGGAAGGGGTTTGTTACAGTTAGAGCTGTGAAGATGTGGAATTGTCTCCCTGAATCACTGGTACAGGCTGATACATTAGATAGGTATAAGAAGGGGTTGGATGCTTTATTCACCAGTAGCTCCTCCCAGCAGACAGGAGGGAGCCAATGAGATTAGAGGAAAGGAGGGAAAGGGGTGTTACAGGGAGGGAAGTGAATCAGTGGTACAGGCTGATACATTAGATAGGTATAAGAAGGGGTTGGATGCTTTATTCACCAGTAGCTCCTCCCAGCAGACAGGAGGGAGCCAATGAGATTAGAGGAAAGGAGGGAAAGGGGTGTTACAGGGAGGGAAGTGAATCAGTGGTACAGGCTGATACATTAGATAGGTATAAGAAGGGGTTGGATGGTGTTTAGCAAGTAAGGGAATACAGGGTTATGGAAGATAGCTCATAGTACAAGTTGATCCAGGGACTGGTCCCATTACAGAGTCAGAAAGGAATTTTTTGCCCGTCTGAGGCAAATTGGAGAGGCTTCAAATGGGGTGTTTCGACTTCCTCTGGATCAACTAGAAGTTAGGCAGGTTATATATAAACTTAAAAGGTTGAACTTGATGGGCGTGTGTTTTTTGCAACCAATCTTAATATGTTACTATGAAACCCCTGTACCCAATGTCAACTCCTCGCCACATCTCCTGTACCCAATATCATCTCCTCCATGCAACCCCTGTACCCAATAGTCTCCTAGTATAAACTTGATTTTCCACTACACAATATCGATTCATTATTTATTTCATCGGCCTAATATTAATTTGTTTATCCCCCTTCACAAAAGGACTTATTTATATCCATTACCACCTTTCTCCTGCAGTCTGTTGCACATATAATCCCATTCATTAGAGGTTCTTGTGTCAAAGAGCCCTCTTTGCACCTGTGTATAGTTGCACTCAGTCTTTTCTACCTCCATTTCCAAATCAAGTGCAGTTGCACCTATTGACACAGGGAACCCTAGAGTTACCACCACCTCAGTACCAGGTGGTAGCTCCATAGAGACTGCACTTTGCATACTGTTTTTGATGCGTTGCGTCGTTTTCGGCGCGTCACGTCAAAAAAACGACGAGCGACTCACTTTTTTTCAGCGAATTTATTTGCCAGCGGCGGATCGCAGGAATTCGCCGTGAATTCGCCCCTGGCGAATAAATTCACCCATCACTAAACATCAGTTCTTTCCTACAATATCTGCACACAAAGGGGTAAATTTATCAAATAGTGAAGTTCTGCCACTAGAGTGAAATTCCACCGCTCTCCATTCATTTCTATGGGATTTTGAAAGGCCTATTTATCAATGGGTGAAGTGAAAGTTCACCCTTTGATAAATACGCCTTTAAAAATCCCATAGAAATGAATGGAGAGTGGCGGAACTTCACTCTTAACTTCACTCTTTGATAAATATACCCCAAAATGTGTTTTCCTATACATTACTAAAGTGCAGATTTACTAAATTTACTATATTCGATCGAATTTTCAAAAAGATTTGAATTCTAATTTAAAATATGCAAATTAGGCAAATTCGACCATCGAATATTCGAATATTCGAATATTCAAAAATTCAATGGTCGAATACTTCCCCTTTAAATTTAAATTTGATCACCTACTTCGCCACATTAAACCTACGGAAATAGGGGATTAGAAAAAAAAAAATTCGATTGGTCACTAAAAATCGTTTGAATATTCAATTCGAATTCGATTCGAATATTTGATCAATCGATCGAATTTTCCCTATTCGATTGTTCGATCGCTCAAATTGCGCTAACAAAATTCGAATTCGATAATCAAATTTTTTTAATTCCCCACTATTCCCTGGTCGAATTTCGAATTTTTTTTCATTCGACCCTTAGTAAATCTGCCGATAAATGTCAACTCTTGGGTGTAAGTTTATCAAACAGTGAAGTTCCTCCACTTGAGTGACATTCCACAGCTCTCAATTCATTTCTATGGGATTTTGAAAAGAGTATTTATCAATGGGTGAAAGTTAAATTTCACCCTTTGATAAATACGCCTTTAAAAATCCCATAGAAATGAATGCAGAGTGGAATTTCACTCTTAACTTCAGTCTTTGATAAATATACCCCATAGAGTGCAAAAAAGGGGAACTAAGCTGTCAAATGGTATGGAAAGTCTCAGATGTGTAGGAAATTGGGGGTGTTTATCCTGGAGAAGACCTATGTATAAATATATAAGGGGATCATATGATAAACTCTCTAATGTTTAATTTACCAGTAGGTCCTTCTAGGAGACTCCAGTTAGAAGAAGGTTCCATCTTAAAATTCAGGTGAATGTCAAGAAACTCTTGGATGGCGGTTATTGAATATAGCTTTCAGTATCAAACTGATCCAAGTACTCTCTGATTGACATCTTGGAGTCAAGAAGCCTTGGAGAGGCTTCACATCGGTTGGTGGCTTCCTCTAAATAAACTACAAATTAGACAGGTTTTATATAAAGTTTAACTCAAAGGACGTGTCTTTTTTTCTACATGAGTTATGATGTTACTATAAATCCACTTTAACTTTTTCAAATATCAACTTTTTGCTACAAAATGTCCACCAAAAAAACCCATTTACTCAGTATCAACTACTTCCCATATTACCTATATCCTACAACATCTCTACCCCCATCCAATATTTAACATAGGTCCTATATTTACTCCTTGCACTTTTGGCAGTGTGTCCAACGGTAAGCATTTCAAGCTTTAGAAGAAAAAAGCTCTGTTCTGCTTTGTATAGTATATTTATATAATTTACTGTAAGAAACACAACTTTGTGTTGACCAAAAGCCAGAAAAGACATATACAGCTAAGGACATACAGTAAATACTCTAGATAATAACCCAGCCTGGCAAAATGAAGAACTCCATGCACAGCAGAATATCACAAAAAAGGGCTCAGTGTACTGCTTGAGGTGTAAACAACATTTGACAGAATCTCCATAATCACAAATCACCGCTGCACCTGCCAAACTTCCTAATACAATTTATATTTCTTTTTTTAACAGCCGTCACCCAATGAACAGGCATGTCAACAAAGTACAAGAAGTGAGGCAGGCGAAGCAATAACTGGAAAGGGAAGGAACGTTTAATGATGTGAAACTTAGTGATCAGATCTTAGTTGCCATGGAAAGCTTCACCAGATGTGCTCCAAGGCACAAAAACAACTTATCAATCAAATGGGGCCCACACACCCACCTAAAGTCTACATTTGGGCCTGGATCATACCAGTGCCCTGGATCCACTGTCAAATCAAGAAAAGTGCAGTCACTTTCACTAAGAGTTGGAAGTATGATGAGATCCTCAAGGTCAATCCAAGCCCTGTACAGAGCATAACATACATATAAATCTAGGCAAGAGTCTATACAAGTAAGGGTAAAAGACACACAATTATGTCACTGAACCTACAGGGACAGAGGTTTGGTCCATAGAATCTACTAAGCTCATCTGGTCCAATCCAAAATAAGCATCTCTAGAAGAAAATACTCAACTGTTTTCATCGAGAGATAAACATATCTTCTGACGGTTTCCAGCTCTATGGACTTTTTTTTGGGTCATTTCTCTACTGAAACATGCTCAGTGTTCAATGTCCTGATGGGTTGGTGAATCTTCAGTAACTAGGAACAAGCAGTTCACATCATTTTCCATTGTAACAAGTCATGTCACACAAGTATAAATGATATATAAATGATGCAAACTTTTAAATACCCCCTTCTCCCTATTCAGTCAATGTAGAAACTAGTTACAGAAACACCAATAAAGTAAATGCCACTGAATTCCCAATCTTTCAGTAGCATTAACAGCTACCACATTATCAGTGGGTATGGCAATCAATATGGCATCTTCTCCTCTCCTCTCTTGCCAGACCTGCTCTGAGACGTCTGAAAACTCTTTTTTCATTATTATTTTGGTCGAAATGTATGAACAAGTTCTCTGAAAATAGGGAAATATAATAACATAATTTCAGTGTGAAACATGAATTCTAAAGGCCGATGAATTCAATGTAAGCAAGCAATGTAAATGATATGACACTTGGCTGTAGAGGAGGTGGTAGAAAAAAGTGAACTTATTCATAATGGGACATTGCCATGGACACTGCCTTGTATAGAGTAAAGGCTACAAAAACTGCACACAAAAAAGGTTTATTTCCTATAATCCCAGGCAGAAGTGCAAAAACAATTTGGGGTGAAGGAATACCCCATGCTCATGCAGACTGCACATCTGCAAGGGGTTGGCTGTGCTCTGAACCTTGCCCATTAAGTAAAGCCTGTGGTCCTTATCGGATGCTATAAAGCAGGCACACAATTTAGATAACAGGTAGGACTGTGTCATAACTAGACATTGCTGGGCCCCACGGCATATTATGTTTCAGGGCCAAAGGTTGACCAGTTTTACCAATATTTATTTAAATTTTATATGAATTAGGACCTCATGGGGCCCCTATAGCTCCTGGGCCCCCATAGGGCCTATCTTAGGGGCTTCATCTATAGTTACACCCCTGAGATAGGATGTTTACATGTGTCCCCTCGAAGGGGCAAAGCTAGGGGTAGGCAGATGAGGCACATGCCTAGGGCACAATGGTGGGGGGGTACCAGGTACCTCTTCTGTAGTCTACCCCTAGACCGGGACCTGGCTCCCACTTATTTTAAGCAATGCCCTACTTAGGGTAGCCATCTTTTAGTTCCGTGGAGACTGAAATTTCCTAATTTGGAAAACCGGGCAGGCAGTTTTGACTCAGGCAGCCCTTTAAAAAACCCTACCCCAACTCCCATATGTAGAGCCAGAAAGAGTGCTCATTCATGCATGGCGGGGAGTGACAAAGCACCCAGCCCCCCACCACCACAAATAGAGTGCTGACAAATGTAGGTTATGCTGTATTCCTGGGGAGCATGCTTGACAAAGGGGTGCATTTCTGCAAATAAACATGCAAGGGGAACTCCCTTGTTGAACTTGCCATGAGTGCCAGTGTTTTTTGGAATCGATTGTCTGGGAGGGTGCTGACCCCTCCAGCGCTTTGACCAAACATATACTTTTGAAGGCAAGGGTGTGCGAGCGGGCCTCACCATCTAGTATTCATGGGGAGGCCATTTGTTTCCATTTCGAAGAAACTGCAGGAATTGAAAGAGAGTGCAATCTGCAAGAAAATGACAGACTACAATAGTATGTACTTTCTGCAAAACAACTTGGTAAACAACCCTCTACAGTGTCAGTTAAATGACCAGATCAAAGGAATCGGTCCCCACCAGCCTTATACTGTTGTTTGCCTGCTGGGGCTAACATTAGATCACCTTTGAGGGCTCATATTTTCTGTGCACACTTATCTG